>CM076730.1:19835942-19937850 GCA_038501795.1 Pseudopleuronectes americanus
CCTCGATATGTTCTCTTGTTAGGAGACAATCATTGTTATTCATCTATTGTCATGTTGTGGTTCATGTGGATGACACTCTGAGTGTTAGGCCACGCCCACAGTGTTCACGCCTCCTCACTGCAGATTTGTATAAACATATTCATAAACCAGAAGTATTTCCTCAATGCAGTTTGAATTCACTGAGACGTGTGGATGAGAGACGAGCACCCTGACTGCTGCTGGGCTGATTGAGGTCTGAACTCTGATCCACTTCCTCTTTCGATTCATTTGACAGAATGCATCCCATCATTCTTCTCTTTGTCCTTTCTCTGCTTCACGCATATGAAGCTCGAGGTAAACACTCAATTATTATAACATTTCTTCTTCATAGACAGTTTTATCTCTCTGCTCTTGTTGCACTATGTGACTGTTTCAGCAATGTACCTTGATTAGAATATGTTTGATTCCATTCTATAGATATTAAAATTATAACTTTTTTTAGATAATGACTTGTTGATTGACGATTCACTCAGTAAAACTTCCTTCCATAAATCTGTGGTTTGTTAAGTTCTACGCTTGAATTCGTTAATATAATGAGTGATAACAGACGTGGAGAAACTTTTTTTAAAGTTTGTAAAACCAACAAAACAGACTCTTAATATAATGTCCTGTGGCAGGGACTCAGAGAACAGAACAAATTGATTATGAAACTTTACCTTTTATGGACAAAGCTAGATATTAAAACAGGGCTCAGTGACAGGAAGAGAACCTTGAGTGATGCTTGAAAGTTTACCGTTGCAGAGTCACTTCCTCTTTCACAAGTTTTGTTTAAGTTCCAGAAACTGTTTATCACCTTTTCACAGAAGCTGGATTATAAATTCAAAGTGTTAACTTTGGTTATAAGTGTGATAAACGTTCACATCACTAACCAAATTCATGAGGTTGCACTGAAGGCACGTAGTCGAAGGTCCATACTGTGACTCAAACCACATCTACACGTACGAGCTCATCATGAAACTAAACTTTTCTCTTTTATTTTCTACTGAATAACATTTTAATTAATCAGACAAATCTATGTTTCTAGAAACAATATGTTACAAATCAATAACTAATGACCTCACAGCAGTTTAGTAGGTTTGGAGTAATTCTTTAAATGGGCAAGGAAGAGCACTTTTATTTACATTTTACAAGCAGAATAACAGAATAAAAAGAGTAGAATAAAAGAGGTAAAAGAAATAAAAAGCATAAATCTGTACGAAAGTTTAGAAATAAGATCAAAGAGAAGAACAATACAGATAAAATAGATGTTTAAACACTAGAATGTCAATTTACCTCCACCGAGGTCCAGAAGTTCTTAAATTCAGTCGAGCTGCACTAAAGTGATCAGAAGTCTCAGTCCCCCTCAATATGTCTGATTTCATTCTCTGGGAAATCATGGAAAATATAAAAAAACAGCCTTGCTCACAAAATAAATCCTGAGTCTTCCTGAAATGTAACTTTCGTGGTCCATGTCCCATCCTTCCACCGAGTCTTGTGGAAATCCAGTTTCTAAGTAAACCTGCTGATCATTAAACCAACCAACCAACAGACAGGGGCAAACACAACCTGCTGGGTCGAGGTGGTTTTATATCATGAGTCTCTGTTTAATGAGTAGAAGTAAAAATGGACAAAAACTACAGTTTAAATCAAAGTCTCTTCTTTCTAATAAAGTGATGCTGTGTTGTTTCTACAGGCTCCGACACTGGGACTCCTGTATTTGTGCAGAAGGGGAAGGATCTGCTTCTAAACGTCACAGCTCCTGTTAAATTAGTTAAACGGAGTGATCTTAGATGGCAATTTAATAATTTAACCATAATAAGATTATTTGATGATAATGAAACAGAAATAACTGGCCCCTATGATGGAAGGGTCGAGATCTTTCTCCAAAATCACTCTTTTCTTTTGAAGAATGTGCAACAAGCCGACAGTGGACGTTACACTGCAGCTGTTGTCGCGACTGAAATCAATTATGTGGATAAATACAGCGTCACAGTTCAAGGTAGGTTTCTTCAGATTTTAAATATGGACACACAGCAGCTGCTCAACTTCTAAACCCATTAATGCCTGTGTCCCCCCCCCCACCCTCAGATCCAGTGTCTCCGGTTAAGGGGACAGTGGACTTACACTCCAATAGCTCCGACTCCTGTAACCTCACAGTGACCTGCAGCACACAGGACTCCCATCACATCAACAGCACGTTTAGATGTGACACCAACACCTGCAGCCATGAGAAGGGAGGAGAGAGGTCCAAGAACACTATCTCTGGCTCCTCCCTCCGTGTCCACCTGTCTGAAGGCTTCTCAGTTATCTGTAGCCATAGCAACCAGGTCAGCTCGGACCAGCACACAACAACGATTAGAGACTTTTGTTTGAAACATTCTGGTAAGTGACCGACAACACAAGCAGCTGATAACTTTGTTTTATAGAAGGTTGTGTTCCAACTTAAGTTCATTTTGAAATATTAAATCTTTCCCAACATTTAAAGTCTAGATAAAGATTTTCTCCTTCAATTGGTTTAAAGTGCTGCTGCTTAGATTATAACTGGTTCAAGACAACATGATCATATGACTCACATTCTGGTTCCCTGTTCATTTCTGCATTGGTTTTAAGATTTTATTATTGACTTTACACAACCAGGTTTCTATGTATCATGCTGGGAGGCCTCTTAGTTCAGCTGATATTGGTTTTCTGGTAGTTTTCAGAGCCTGATTGGTGGTTTAGGTCGTCGTGCTTTTGCCGGACACGCCTCCAAACAACTAAATGAGCAGTTGACTTTAGACTTTCTGCAACAAATTCTCAACTTTACTTTATTTAAAAGAAAAAACGACTTTTATCTCTGTTTTAGTTATTGTTTAAATATTTTATAACACTTTTTAATTTTGGTCAGAAAAGTATTATACATATGAAGGTTATTATATTTTAAATTATAAATTATATTTTTATGGTTATAATACAAAGTTGTCAGTTGAATTTAAAGCATGTAATTATTTTTAAGAAATATGTTAACGTGTTAAATTGAATAAGTTAAGAAAATGACTAATATCAGTTTATTCTGTTTTCCATTACAGCCCCTGAAGCACGGAGCAACATCATAATCGCCTGTGTCTCTGTCATTGTGCTTTTGGTGATAATTGCCGCAGCAGCTTTTGTTCGACATCGAAAAAAAGGAAAACGTACGTCAGAGTAAAGATTCAAACCAACAAACACCAAAATCAGTGGGTGCAGTGATGTAAATGTGATTCAGTAGAAAACAGTCTAAATTAATTTATGATTTAAAGCCAATGAACATTCTTTGTCACCTTCTTGTAGATGAAACGGAGGAAAAGAAAAACACAGTGTACGAAACTGTTCAGGTAAAGTTACATCATCTTTTCTAACTTCTGTCTTCAAAGAACAAGATTTTATGGTTTTGAGCAAAGGAAATGGGCAAAAAATATGTAGATAAATAAAATAAAAACCACAGTTGTATATCATCTGTCGGCTAAACACAGCGTTCACTCTACATTCTCCCGACAGGCGGTGTAGTTACTGTACATGACCTTTGACCCTTTGCTGATAGTGGTCCTGTTGCTTGCTCCTGCAGCACCACTCTGTCTCGCTGCTCCTGCTTCTTGCTTGTGCTCGAACAAAACACGTTACTGTGGATCAAGCGATGAATTTCCAGCTGTACCTTGGTCCATTCATCCAAACATCCCTCTGAGGTCTGTAGCCTGTGTGTCTGAGCTGTGCTTGTGTGCTGACTCTTCTCAATGTGTGTCTCCCAATAAACTGCCAACGGCCCAAATCACATCACTGCAATAGAAGAGTCATGTAGATTCTTAGTGAGATTACTTTACTTGATGCCACAGTATGATCACTCCCTTGAAAATAATGATATATATAATCTGTGATTTAGAAAAAAGAAACTTCCCCCCCCCCACCCCCCGGTAGTTAAAAAAAGTTTTATTTAACTTTATCTCTCCAGATCCAAAGCCTGAACCAACGTGTGGATCAGAATCCAACCGATGATGCTGCAGCTCCTTCTCCGTCCTCCATCTACAGCTTGATTGAAGTTGGGTCCATTAAATCCCCTGAGAGCCTGTATGCTCAGGTGGAGAAGACGGCCCTGGCCTGAAGAAAATCTGAAAGTGTCTTCAACATTCTACCTTTTGGACAATTTCCAGTATTATTGTTGCCGTGAGTCATGTTATATTTTCACTGGGAAGTTTTGGGGATTGTTACATCCAGGACCAGAAACTTTCAAACTGTTATTGTGATATATTTCATATCTTATTGAAAAAGATACCTGATGAATGTTTGACATTTTGGATGAATGCTGTTGTAAATATAATATTTCTTGTACAGATGTGTTCTTATTCTTTCTACAAACTTTTCAATGTGGTAAATGACTGAATAGAGATATTTCTTAAATGATAAAGTTTGTCATGGTTCTTTGACTTGTTCCCTTACGTTTATCTCAATCTAGTGTTGTGTTATTAGATTTTTTATTTTTATACAAGAAGATTTTATTTAAAATTTGTTTTGTACAATGTGTTAATTTGACCAACTATCATGAAAAACTCAATATAAACCTATTGGGATTTTGGCTGCTTTATTATTTTTGAATGAGTTTCCAGTATTGGTGAACGTACAATTAAGTTCTTACTTCACCAAGTGTTTTAAAAATATATATTGGGAATTATAAATGTTTTAGTTAAATCAACATCCTGAAATTTACAAAACAAACATTTATGATTCCTTTTAAACAATACTAATACAATCACGAGGAATGTTAACCAGACCAAAAAAACATTTTATAAAAGTTTCTCTCTCTCGCTTTCGCTTTTGCTTTCGCTCTCACTCTCATGGAAATATGAAGATGCATGTATTATATTTTTAACCCCTGGCTGAACAAATAAATAAATTCCCCTCCCACTGCCGCCCCCACCCCCATCTCAACTCCTCTCTCCTCGGCCCCTGATGTTGACACATTATTTCCAGATGCTCATGTTCTCGCTGCTGACCAGGAGCAGCTGACAGGCTCATGCAGACACTGTGCTCACTCCAACCTGTTAACGCGTGGACTCGCGCGGAGCTGTGGCTGGTTTCATGACGCGCTGGTTGCTAGGCGACGTCGTGCTTCCCCCATGTTACAGGAAGCGGCCGTGCACAGCTCTCCCTACTTCCGTTTCCGCTCGTCTCCTGTGGGGGAGCAGGTGTCTTGTCTCCGTGGTCAGTCCCAGCCCGCTGCTCGTCTCTTGTCTCAGTGTTTCATTTCATGTGATGGTTTGTGTCTGCTGATTGTTGTTTCATTTAGCTTCTTGTTGAATTATGCATTTATTAAGTTAAATAAAAGTTGTGTCTTTTCTACAAGTGAAGCCGTCTCTTGCCTCGTGACGTCAACGAACCTGTGCTGCTGCTGTTGCATCTTTCCTGGAGGTGAAATCCCCCAGGGGGCGCTGTTGCAACACCTCATTTTCCTTCCCTCACGCGACACATGATAAACAAACCAAGATGTTCCACACAATCCACCAAGCAGACTGTACTGGTGCTTTAACATTTCCCCTGAAACCAGGTTCTCTTGTTAGGAGACAATCATTGTTATTCATCTATTGTCATGTTGTGGTTCATTTGGATGACGTTCTGAGTATTAGGCCACGCCCACTGAGTTTACACTTCCTCACTGCAGATTTGTCTAAACATATTCATAAACCAGAAGTATTTCCACGATGCAGTTTGAATTCACTGAGACGTGTGGATGAGAGACGAGCACCCTGACTGCTGCTGGGCTGATTGAGGTCTGAACTCTGATCCACTTCCTCATACGACTCATTTGACAGAATGCATCCCATCATTCTTCTCTTTGTCATTTCTCTGCTTCACGCATATGAAGCTCGAGGTAAACATTCAATTATTATCACATTTCTTCTTCATAGACAGTTTTATCTCTCTGTTCTTGTTGCACTTTGTGACTGTTTCAGCAATGTACCTTGTTTAGAATATGTTTGATTCCATTCTATAGATATTAAAATTATAACTTTTTTTAGATAATGACTCGTTGATTGACGATTCACTCAGTAAAACTTCCTTCCATAAATCTGTGGTTTGTTAAGTTCTACGCTTGAATTCGTTAATATAATGAGTGATAGCAGACGTGGAGAAACTTTTTTTAAAGTTTGTAAAACCAACAAAACAGACTCTTAATATAATGTCCTGTGGCAGCGACTCAGAGAACAGAACAAATTGATTATGAAACTTTACCTTTTATGGACAAAGCTAGATATTAAAACAGGGCTCAGTGACAGGAAGAGAACCTTGAGTGATGCTTGAAAGTCTACCGTTGCAGAGTCACTTCCTCTTTCACAAGTTTTGTTTAAGTTCCAGAAACTGTTTATCACCTTTTCACAGAAGCTGGATTATAAATTCAAAGTGTTAACTTTGGTTATAAGTGTGATAAACGTTCACATCACTAACCAAATTCATGAGGTTGCACTGAAGGCACGTAGTCGAAGGTCCATACTGTGACTCAAACCACATCTACACGTACGAGCTCATCATGAAACTAAACTTTTCTCTTTTATTTTCTACTGAATAACATTTTAATTAATCAGACAAATCTATGTTTCTAGAAACAATATGTTACAAATCAATAACTAATGACCTCACAGCAGTTTAGTAGGTTTGGAGTAATTCTTTAAATGGGCAAGGAAGAGCACTTTTATTTACATTTTACAAGCAGAATAACAGAATAAAAAGAGTAGAATAAAAGAGGTAAAAGAAATAAAAAGCATAAATCTGTACGAAAGTTTAGAAATAAGATCAAAGAGAAGAACAATACAGATAAAATAGATGTTTAAACACTAGAATGTCAATTTACCTCCACCGAGGTCCAGAAGTTCTTAAATTCAGTCGAGCTGCACTAAAGTGATCAGAAGTCTCAGTCCCCCTCAATATGTCTGATTTCATTCTAATCATGGAAAATATAAAAAAACAGTCTCGTCTCACAAAATAAATCCTGAGTCTTCCTGAAATGTAACTTTCGTGGTCCATGTCCCATCCTTCCACCAAGTCTTGTGGAAATCCAGTTTCTAAGTAAACCTGCTGATCATTAAACCAACCAACCAACAGACAGGGGCAAACACCACCTGCTGGGCCGAGGTGGTTTTATATCATGAGTCTCTGTTTAATGAGTAGAAGTAAAAATGCACAAAAACTACAGTTTATATCAAAGTCTTTTCTTTCTAATAAAGTGATGCTGTGTTGTTTCTACAGGCTCCGACACTGGGACTCCTGTATTTGTGCTGAAGGGGAAGGATCTGCTTCTAAACGTCACGGCTCCTGTTGAATTAGTTAAACGGAGGGAATTCAGATGGAAATTTAGTGATTTAAGCATAATAAGATTATTTGATGATAACTACACAGAAATAACTGGCCCCTATGATGGAAGGGTCGAGATATTTCTCCAAAATCACTCTTTGCTTTTGAAGAATGTGCAACAAGCCGACAGTGGACATTACACTGCAGCTGTTACCGGGAAAGTTGACAAAGATGTGAGTAAATACAGCGTCACAGTTCAAGGTAGGTTTCTTCAGATTTTAAATATGGACACACAGCAGCTGCTCAACTTCTAAACCCATTAATGCCTGTGTCCCCCCCCCCTCAGATCCAGTGTCTCTGGTTACTGGGACAGTGAACTTACTCTCCTCCAGCTCTGACTCCTGTGACCTCACAGTGACCTGCAGCACACAGGACTCCCATCACATCAACAGCACTTTTAGATGTGACACCAACACCTGCAGCCAGGAGGAGGGAGGAGAGAGGTCCAAGGTCACGACACATGGTTCCTCCCTCTGTGTCTACCTGTTGGAAGGCGACTCAGTTACCTGTAGCCATAGCAACCAGGTCAGCTCGGACGAGCACACAACAATGATTAGAGACTTTTGTTTCTCTAATCCTGGTAAGTGACCGACAACACAAGCAGCTGATAACTTCGGTTATAAATGGTTGTGTTCCAACTTAAGTTTATTTTGAAATATTAAATCTTTCCCAACATTTAATGATAAAGACTTTCTCCTTCAATTGGTTTAAAATGCTGCTGCTTAGATAATAACTACGACAAATTCTAGACTTTACTCTATGTAAAAGAAAAATCTATGTTTATCTCTGTTTTTATTATTGAAAAATTCCTTGGTAACCCTTTTAACTTTGGTTAGAAAAGTACTGTGCATATTATATTTAAATTATATTTGATGGTAATAATGCAGAGCTGTCAGTTGAATTTCGAGCATGTAATTATTTTCTAAGAAATATTTTTACGTGTTAAAGTGAATAAGTTCTGAAAATAACTAATATCAGTTTTTCTGTTTTCGATGACAGCTCCTGGACCACAGAGCAATATCATCGCCTTTGTCACTATGACAGTCATTAAGGTTTTGGTGATAATTGCCATATCAGCAGCTTTTGTTCGACATCGAATAAAAGGAAAACGTACGTCAGAGTAAAAATTCAACTGCAAATATTGTAAATGGGAATTCAGCATTTTCACTTTGTCCATCACTTTATTCACTGAACCACCAACTTTAGGGTCAATGGAAATATCTGAGATCCTTTCCCAGTTTACAGTACGGATGGGAATCCACTGTTTGTTATTGAGCATATAGATAATATCAAGATAAATGTCTGTGTAGGTTTTATTTTATTGTATCTGTCGATCAACAGAATTTAGAAAAACAATGCTGTGTTTATATAAAACCTCTAGAGGCCACCAAAATCACCAAAACGACAAAACACACAAACACCAATATCAGTGGGTGCAGTGATGTTAATGTGATTCAGTAGAAAACAGTCTAAATTAATTGTGATTTACAGCAAATGAACATTCTTTGTCACCTTCTTGCAGATGAAACTGAGGACAAGGTAAATACAGTGTACGAAAATGTTCAGGTAAAGTTACGTCATCTTTTCTAACATCTGTCTCAGTGAGATTACTTTACTTGTTGACACAGTTCGATCACACCACTGAAAATAGTGATATATATATAATCTGTGGTTTAAGAAAAGGAAACTTCGGAGCCCCCCCGGGTAGTAAATATAGTTTTATTTGACTTTATCTCTCCAGGTCATAAGCGTGAACAGCACTTCTGGATCAGAATCCAACCGATGATGCTGCAGCTCCTTCTCCGTCCTCCATCTACATCTTGGGACACGTCTCAGCCTGAACATATGAATTTATCTTCTACATTCTGCCTTTTGGACGATGTCCAGTATTATTGTTGCCGTGTGCCATGTTATATTTGCTCGACCAGAACCATGAGCATCTGGAACAGCTCCGCCTACTTTAAAACTGTTATTATTAAATATTTCATATCTTATTGAAAAAGATACCTTATGAATGTTAATGCTTTATCTTTATCTTATGAATTGTTAATATAGTTTTTCTCGAACAGATGTGTTCTTATTCTTTCTAAAGACCTGGTTCAACTCATTTATGTGTTACAGCTTAAGCAGCTTTTCAATGTTTAAAACAATTGAATAAAGATATTTATTCAATGAAAAAGTTTGTAATGGTTCTTTAAATTGTTCCTTTAAGTTAATCTCAATTGATCTATCTATCTATCTATCTATCTATCTATCTATCTATCTATCTATCTATCTATCTATCTATCTATCTATCTATCTATCTATCTATCTATCTATCTATCTATCTATCTATCTATCTATCTATCTATCTATCTATCTATCTATCTATCTATCTATCTATCTATCTTCGACAATCCCACCATGAATCATGTCACAGTGAGAAGTGAGCGATAAGAATCTAATCCACAATTTGCTTTGATGCATCATCTGCATTTTCTCTTTCCCGATCCGCTGGACTCGAACCCGCGGAGCTGCAGAACAAATCTTCCAACTGTGTTTGTGCTTCTCTTGCCAAATGCTTTCCTCACTCTCTTCTTAATCTGTCTGCCGTCGTTTCCAACCCACAGATCCGGCTCTAGTATCAGGAAGTGCTCTACAGAACTAAAGGCTTGTTTTAGTAGCAGCCGTGATTGAGGTCAGACGTCTGACCCGCCAAAGCCGGGACCTGAACCAGAGCTGCTCAGAGACATGCCGGTCATTTTTATCGCCTCATCAGTTTCATCTCCGGGTTGTGAAACTCCCTGTTAAAGACGAGGCTTTAGCAGCATTAACACCGAGGAAGACTAATCTGCCAACAGTTCTCACTGATACGCCGGGGATTTGTGAGACAATGGCTCAAATAATCCATCTTCAAACAGATAAACGATGCAGAATGGATCCTGGTCTGAATACATTTGCATTGTAAATTGTTGATGAATAGCTATTGTTATCCCCTTAATTTATTCATGTCAGTTACTGTAGATTTGCTTAATATCTCTGGAGTTTAGTTTTATCTGGCAAACCCGTCCTGCAGCCGTCAGCTCTGTCTCCTCGCAGGGACAAGAAGGTTCCAGGTTTGGATCCGGGCCTCGGTTTGCATGTTCTCCCCAGGTCATGTGGACATTCTCCAGCCCCCTGCTGTGAGTTGACCCTCGAAGGATAAGCAGTGTGAATCCAAACCTCGTGTTTCACAAGATGTTTTCAGTGACACAATTACAGGGAACCTCACCTGCACCCAGCGGGTTAAAAAGAAAAATCACACGTGTTCCATCAGTTATCGGCCCGGCAGTGTGATTTATGAGGCTTTCTGGATCCATGCAGAAAGGTCAGTGTTAATTGGACTTGTTTAGGAGCTGAGGCATTTCAAAGTTTGACTTTGACCTTTTTCCTCTAGTGCCCCAGTGTCGTTTCAACGAATCAGTCCAGCGACTTTACAGAGCTTTTACTTTGAGGCCTTTAACATCATCTACTGTTTTATTCCAGCAGATTATTTGAGGCGGAGGATTTAAAAGCTCTGTTGGCTTCACTGTTGTTTATCCAATGATGTCCTCGACAAGAAGATCACTAATTATATTATTAATGCAGTTGATAGCATAACCAGGTATATAAATGTTTAATAAGGTCATTGGAGTGAAATGAAATTGCCTGAGTTTTATCTCATTGCTCTTTGCAAGCACCGTGCACCTTCTCGCTCTCACGTTAATAATTCATAGCAAGGTGAGGAAATGGAGGATTTAGTGCTTAATGAGTGAAAACACGACATTACACAGCGCGACTGCAGAGTGAGAATCACATCAGGCCTGGATTACCCACAAAATCGAATTATCACAAAGCAAACTGAGGGTCAGGGACGGGTTCGGGCCCAGAACTGTACGATAGATAGAAGAAAAAACATTATGGTGGATTTGAGTTCTTTTCCTCACTTTTAGATCATTATCAGAAAGATTTTGAATAAAGAGTAGACGTGTATCTAAAGTCTATAAAACATTGAATCTATCTGTGTGTGAAATGTGCTGTTGTAATAAAACTGCCTCACATATATCATCACATACTCCCATGTGATCTATGACGTGGATAAACAGAAGCTACATGATTTTATCACATATTACAGGTCGATCTAAATATATGGATTCTTTTGGTTAATTGATAATTTTGAAACTTTACTGTTTAATTTGTTTTGGAGTTGATCCGGTTTAATCGCCTTATTGGGAGATAGGGTGTTTTTCCACCTTTTCTTTGACTTCTCAGAGAATGAATGATGGATCATAATTTTTAAAACAACCTGAACACATTAAAGGGCCCTGATATCTGTGAGTGTGTGGAATTTGCTGCAGCCTGATTGAATGTCAGTGAAACCATTGGGCCTGTGGGGGACTTGATGATGGTTTGTTCTCCACTGATACTGGTTTGTAATCTGCTCGTATCCACAGTGTCTGTCTCCTCTCGTCCGTCCCTGACCCTACACACCACATCAGTGCAGTCACACCAAGGACATCCATTATGAGTCACATTATCCCCTGCTTCTGTAATAAATAATTGCCTTCGCCCTAATTTACTCCCACTCATCACTCAGTACGGACCCCCCCCACCACCACCAACACCATCGCCACCACTAGATGGCGGCAGCGTCGAGCAAGTAAAAACCCATAAAACCCCACAACCAGCCTGACAACTTCTCTGCCTCAGCAGCCGGTGACATCATCTGCGGAGGGACAGAGGGTGTGCGAAGGACAAATGTCTTGAAATGGATTACATCATTCTCCACTAATATGATAATATATCTGGGGCCGATGAGTGCGGTGCCCGAGCATGAGAGGGCCCGTAATCCATGTGACGGCCACTTCAGCTGCATGGAAAGAGGGGGATAAGATGGAAGTGGTGGGGTCCACTAGAGCACTGAAGGTTATTCCAGACATTATTCCTCCTTGAGTAGAGCAGCAGACGATAATCACTGTGGAGACGATTGGCTCCAACGCTCTCTGTCTTCTGTCCTTGTCTTTCTTCATCCTTTTATCATCCTCGGCCATTGAGGTTGAGTATTTCTTGCCTTTTTAAAATGTTTTTTTCTGTACCCTCCATCCCTTTCTCCAGGTCATTCAGGAGAGGAGGACCGAGGAGGGACATGAGACAAAGGAGTGGAGAGACAAAGGTAGCAGTGGGGAGAGACGGACTGAGAAGTATTCAAGGAAAGAAGATACATGGAGGATATGAGAGGAAAAGAGAGAGGAGAAGAAGGTTGGAGAGGTGCGAGCGTCATGGAGGAGAAGAGGAGAGAAGGAGGAAGAGGAGAAATGAGAGAGATGAGGAGAGCGTTGAAGAGCTGCTGCATAAACTGAGAGAGGGACGGGGGAGAAAAGAGAGAATGGAGGGAAACGACAGGAGAGAATAGGAGAAGAAAGAGGTGAGAAATGGTAGTAGGAAACATGACAGGAGGAGCAAGAAAGAAAGGAGATGAGAAAAGAGGAGCTGAGGAGAGAAGGAGGGCAAGAGAGGAAGACATAAGAGGAGAAATGGGAAGAGATAAAGTGAATGAAAAGAGAATTGGGGAGAGGACAAGACTATAACTTACTTTAATCTTTATGAGGTGAAGAGGACGTTAAAGGAGGAGTCAGGAGGGAGAAGACGGAGAGGCAGAGAGAAATGAGGAGGATAGAGGAGAACAAGTGAGAAGGGAAGGAGAGGAGGCTTTAGATTTCAGAGAAGAGGTGAGAAGAGGGGGGTAGAGAGAAGGGGTGAAGGGAAAGAAAAAACGAAAAAACGAAAAAACACGGAGGGGGGGGAGTAGGAGAAGGTGACAGGAAGAGTTAGGAGATGTGAGAAGAAAGGATGAGAGAGAAGAGGAGGACAACGTTGAGATGTATGAACGAATGAAAAGGATGACGGAGGGAGGTGCGTGAGAGAGGAGAGGATGTCAGAGAGACGGGGGGGGACTGATGAAAGGATTTGAGGAAAAAGCAAAAAGGGAAAGAAGACGAGCAGAGAACTAAGAACAAGGGACAGAAAAGATGAAAAGAGAGAAGATGAAGTTCAAGTTGTCGATGAGAGAGAGACAGAGGGAGAGAGAGGAGGTGAAATAATGAATGAGAGGAAAGTGTGAATGGTCTTAAAAAAGAGAAAGAGGAGGGGAGGATGAAGTGAGAGACACTGAAGAGAAGTGTGAAGGAAGTGTAAACATAATGGAAGAAGTTCGACAGATGAAAGGATGGAAAAAGAGGAAGAACAGGTGATCAAGGAGAAAAGAGGAGAGGAGAGGAAAACATGAAATGAAGGAGAATGATTCAGAGAGAAATTCAAAAAGATTGGAAGGAGAACGAGGATGAGATGAGAGAAGATGAGATGACACACTCTGACCTTGTGTGTGTGTGTGTTTGTGTGTGTGTTTGTGTGTGCGCGTGACGAGCACAG
Organism: Pseudopleuronectes americanus; assembly: GCA_038501795.1. Classification (NCBI taxonomy): domain Eukaryota; kingdom Metazoa; phylum Chordata; class Actinopteri; order Pleuronectiformes; family Pleuronectidae; genus Pseudopleuronectes; species Pseudopleuronectes americanus. The sequence goes on from CM076730.1 coordinate 19,849,743, forward strand.
ACACACACTTACTCACCTCAGGCTGCTGGACATGTGAAACTGTCACAACAACTGTTCAGGTACATTCATTCATAGTTTGACCTGAATCAGTGACAACGTGTGAGAAACACAAACTGAAAGTAAAGTCTCATCCTAATTCACCATCTATTAAAAATATATTACATATAATAAAGACAAAGAAAACTGATATAAATACCATTGAGCTATTTTTATGAAAGCCAGGTCTTCTTTTATTTTCTGTAATACGGTGGAAAAATAATTACATACAATTTGAAGAAAATAAAAACAACAGAAAAACATGAAAATAAAACAACAACAAAAGAAAATCAATAATATTGTTTGTTTTTCATTTTTTGCCATGAATAAACAAGTAGTCAAACTAAATATGATAATAATACACACGTGAACAATATATAGGGATATAAACAAAAACAAAATAACCGGAGCACGGAGGAAAAGCCCAAAAACGCTTATTTGAACGCACACAAACTGTCCCGCTCTCGCTGCCACGCACACGTCCACTACACACGTGTGTTCAGTGCAACACAAGTCCTCCTCCGTCTGATCACTGTCTCGATGAGGATAAGATCCTGTTCTCTGCTGCTGCTGCTCCAGCGACAAGACGTGTCTCTGCAGCTGGGACGAGGGGACCACTTCAGATCCTTCCTCCTGTCCTAAGGCCACAAGATGTCTCCTTCACTCTGATCAGCTGCCTTCCACCAGGGTTTGACCGATGCCTTAACCGCTGATCGTAATGTTTGGTACGTTTGGGGGGGGGGTTCAGTGAAAGATGTTGTTGAAATGCTTCCAAAGCGTCACTTAAAAGATGGATGGGGCCTGACTGAGTTATGGATTTGGCCATACAGATTTGCCAATTTCAGCCTTTCAGAAATATTATCGGTTTCAGCGTTCATCTTCTTCCGATATGAGATCAAGCTCAATATGTTCGGTTGTATTCTTCAGTTTTAACGTCATTATCCAGGAGATTTTAATCTGATTTGATTGTGGATAACATTTTGACGATATTCCTCTTAAATGACCGAACAGAAACCTGTAAAAGGAAATCTAATGTCTGTATATTTCATAACGCTTATCAGTGCCTGTGGTCCGGAGGAACCTCCATCATACCAGCAGGCGACCGAGCGACTTGGAGACATCAGTCAAAGCCCAAGTTTCTACAGACCAGTGATCCCATCGTATCAATACTGGTGTGAAAACACACTGGGGTTACATGCTGCCAACACATGTACAACAACACACATGCATGTTCACAGATGGATGCATACACAGCATGTGCATGGGAGGAAACACAGAACTTGACACACACACACACACATCACACACACACACACACACACGCACAGTCTTTTGGCACCGAAAACTCCAAAAGGTAAGAGTTGACACCGAGCCACGCGAGTCACAGCATGGCACAGCACGGCCTGGTTCTAGCCTGGGTTGGCCTAGTTGAGACAGGATTTGAGCTATTGGTTGTGGCCTGGTTGGACGTTGAGTCATTCCGGCCACAGACGCACAGGTCCACTCTCTTTTTTTCCACTCACATCCGATGCTTCCAAGATAACATAAAATATAATACTGTGTGAATAAAAGTTTCTTCCACCGGAGATGAAACACCACAAGGTAAATAAGTTTTCAAATACAGATTTCCATTAGAAGAGAGGAGATCGTGAAGTAGTGGACACGGAGGATGGATGTTATGAGTTAGTGAAGCTACACAACATAGACACACATGTACACAAGCTGGATGGCTCTTAGAGGGAATTTGGAAGAAAGCAGCGAGAGACGCTTTGCTGTGATTCCTTTCAGAGGTTCAAGCTCTAAATCTGGAAGCAGGTAGGCGGCGATTAACGTGACGCGGGAGAGAGAGAGCAGAGAGCAAAGAGTCACCGCTCAGAGAGGTGCATGTGAGGAAGAGGAGGAGACAACACCTCTACATTCCCTTCCTCACCTTCATCATCTTTTCATCGCAGAACCAAATCCAAACATCTACTTAGCACTGGTGGCATCGGAGGTGTATTTAATAGATTCATATTTCCGACCACGATTGGTTAAAAGGTAATGACGAGGAACCTGGATGACCCCGTTGTGTGTCTGCCGGCCGCGGTGGCTCCTCGGTGTCAAACTCTTTCCACACAAGGTCATGACGACATCGCGAGTCGGAGGCAGAAGAGGCGACGGCGCCGCTACAACTCTGTAAAAAGGTTGTAAAGAGGTAATAGTATGCAGTACCAAGGCTGTGATAACCATATAAATTTAAAAAGGGTGCTCCATCTGCCATTCTTCTCTCCATAACTGCAGTAGTGGTTTTATATCGTGACCTTGAAGATACAAGGTTCGATCTGATATTCTAATCAGAGTTGATTTCCTTTCTCAGAGTGTTTATTCAAAATAGGGGCAATAAATATGAGTTTTACTGCCCTTTTGCAGACAATTACCATAATATACTGTATCTGTGAAGGTTTGATAGGGCTGCTTATCAGTATTAAGACTCAATGATTAGGTGATGGAGGTGCTGAGATTCCTGGCTTCACCTTTGTGGCCTCTGATCTTTTGCAAAGCACCATCCATCATTATTTAAATGCTGAATAACCTGGTGCAGATACTAAGCGGGTGAGTCTCTGTCGAATTCCCTCCTTCACTTTGTCGGTGGGATGAAACTGATGTGCCCTCAGGAGGAGGTAGAGACGAAATGTTGAAGGAGTTTCCTCGTGGTCGCCAGTAGAAGTTAATAAAAGAGTGAAAGATGTAGAATTTAATCTCAGTTACAGAGCAGAACCATTTCAACATCCTGGGGTGACACCTGTTTACCTCTGATCTTGCTTCAATACCAGTTTCTTTCTTGAAAGGATGTTTTCGGTGCAGAATTCTCATTGCAAGTTAAATTCTAAGCAATTTAGAAGAAGTTGAATAATTTCCTGTCGAGTTGAAATACTGAATTTTTACATGAATCAGACCAAAAGTGATTTTTTTCTGCACTGTTGTGACAAGAACATCTCTACGGTTCAAATTAAATGTCTGAAAACCAATGTGAGGAAATTATAACACGCCGTTGTTTTAAAAGTGAGGCTTCCTTTTCAGCAATTCTTACTTAATATAACGTTTTATATCAGCCACACAATCCTCTTTCAGCTGATTATTAAAACTTTGCAGTTGTACTCGCTGAGCAGATAATAATCCACATTGTTCAGCCTTTAAAAAGCCTTTTGTAAACTGCTCAGAGTTTTGAATTCATTAATTGAGAAGCAAGCAAAGCAACACGACTTCTTTTGTCCTTCTTGTGCGTTTGGAGACAAAGCAGACGAACGTGACATTTGGGTGAGAGATTTACTCGAATGCTGGATTGGTTTAATCGCTGCATCGTTTGACGAGCAAAAAAAGATATATATTTAAACACAGATCATCACGAGCTGTGTGGTCAAAAGCTGCAGTCACACACACACACACACACACACACACACACACACACACACACAGACACACACAGAACAAGGCTGACACAACGAAATGGGTAAAAAGCTCAGACGTACAATACCAAAGTTTCTGTTGCAGTGAGGGAACCAGCGTACTTACAGTTAAATGTACAAAGTACCATCGGAGCTCCAGGACTTCTCTGTACCTTCAGTTTGATATGTTAAACTACACGTGGACCTTCTCATCGCTTACAAAGTTTGCAGCACAGCTCAAAGTGAGCAGCAGCTTGTTCTCCATCCATCGCTCTGAATGTCGTCCACGTTTACAAAAAGGCAGTCCAGTCACAAGACCGGAAGTCGAAGGAAGAGCTTCACACCAAACAGAGAAATCCCCCTGAAGAGATTTCCCCACTTTGGAATGAATCTCTTCATTTCTTTATTTCTAATTTAAATCTACAACATCCGCTTGAAAAATACCATCCATCTCTTGTTAAAGAAACTCAAAACGTTTCCAGGATCGATCACGTTGTCACGTTACAAAGCGAGTGTCCCCCAATAACTCGGAACCTTTGGTCCACAACTCCTTATAAAAATACTATAAAATGTAATGCCATTTCTTTCCACTCGCGTTTCTGGTATAAATATGGAAAACAAATCTATTCTACTGTGCAAGTGAGAGAAACAAATACTTTTTTTTGACACTTGAGGACAGGGGAGGTATCTTTTCTGTACAAAATGCAGAGATTCATCGAATGCCAAAAAACAAAAGAAAAAAGCACTCGCGCCACACTTCACTTCACAAATACAGTTTACGGCTTCGACCTTGAGTGAAATGTGAAGTAGAGAAAATGCATCATGATGATAAAGTGAGAGATGAGGAGGAGAAGGAGTTTACAGAGACGCTTGCTACCTCTCCTCTCCTCTCCGATGTGGCGTCTACAAAACCTCGTCGTCCGGAGCATCTCGTCACGTGCACTTAACAAAAAAGAGGAGACACACCTCGATACAAGTCTGTGTGTGTTGGCACGTAAGCATTGGCACTCTGGTCGCTCACTGTACCGCCTTAGGAAGCTTTGTCCCGCTCAAATCAAGGTAGAGCTCGTACAAAAAATGGCCACTGGGTAGGTTATAGTGAGGAGAGAGGAATCACAAAGTGCCAGATGTGGTTATAGTCCAAGCTGCCCCGTTGCTGCAATGAATACAAACAAATGAGTCTTTAAAGATCTGTGTGTGTGTGTGTGTGTGTATGTGTGTTTTGCAAAAGTCAGAAAAAGGGAGGTTTGCTGCATCCCACTGTTTAAGGTTTTGTACAAGGTAAAGACTTCTGAATGTGAAGTTGCACTTATTTACAGAGACGGGGGGGGGGTGATGTAGGGAGACGGTCGAAGAGGAAAAACAAGATCGAAGGAGGAGATGTTTCTTTTTTTTTGTTCGGTCCTCTCTTCATCTCTCTTTGCTCATGATTGTGTCTGTTGCTCTCGTCGAAGCATGCAACAGAAGGGCTGCGCGATGGTGTGTGACTGTTGCTTTGCACGTGTTGTAATGCTGCTACCTATTGTGTATGTTATGCTGCTGTGAAATGTTGTGTTGTTTTTTCGATTTTGTTGTTGAAAATTAACTTGACATCCATGCACCAGATTCTTGAATGTTTTCTTTTTTGTTTCAAAGTTTCTTCATGTGGTATAAGTGCTGCTGATGCAAAAAGCCAGTCAAAAGTGTGTGTGTGTGTGTGTGTATGTGTGTGTTCTCACACATGAGTCTGCATCCGCTGTGTGTGTCTCTGGGAATAGTCAGAGGGTGGAGACGAGTAAGAGAAGCGGGTGGAGCTTCCGTAATTCCCCAGCCCTGATTCAGGACTTTGTTGTCCCGGTCCGGGTCCTGGCCCTGGTCCTTGTCCTTGGCCGGGTCCTGGCCCATGCCCATGCCCTGGTCCTGGTCCTAGTCCTGGTCCTGGTCCTGGCCCTGGTCCAGGTCCTGGCCCTGGCCCAGTCCCTTGTCCTGTTGCATACATCTCATAGGATGGCCCTTCCTCTATGGGCGGAGCAAAGCCCATGCGGTAGCTGGGATACTGGGAGGGGTATCCGTAGTTGTCATAGGCCATCTGGGGTGTGCTCTCCAGCATGCCGCAGTCTCCCGGGTAATCTCCGGGTGATTGAAGAGTCGGGTTGGGTGGCGCTTGCTGGCTCGGCTGCGGCCTGGAGAAAGTGTTGAACTGGGCGTAGCTGGCGTGGGACATCCTGGAAGGTGGGCGGGGGTCATAGCATCCTGTCCTTGAGCCTGGCACGCCGCTGGGGGGAACTGCACCACCGGGGGTGGCAGAGGGTCCGCCAGGCGAGGCCCCGGCTGGCCCAATGTTTGGGTTCGGGGGTCGGAACTCTCCCTGGTAGTGGATGGCCCGGGACTGGGGGCGGGCCTCGTCGTGGGTGGTGGCTCGGACGTTGTAGTAGCCGTTGGTTGGATCCTGTGATCACAGAGAAGAGCGTGAGTTACCGAGACACATCTAGTATATGTTAGTTTGGATTCACGTGAGGTGTCCTTGATCGTTAACATCTGTAATGGTTTCCATCGTAAAGACACACTCAGCTGGACTGGGGAAGTTATTTGGAACTGTTGCATCGTTTCCCACAACAATCTATCGATGCTCGGTGATGACGGTGCAGTCGGTGGTTCATGCTATGTCTAGAAATATAATGATATGTAAATGATGCAGTGCGGCGCACACGTATGAACAAGCAACACAACTATACAACGTCATTTTATGAGAATGTAGGAGATTTCCAGTGAGTCAATTTATTTTATGACAAGTTTAACCAAAGAGTTTGTTTTCTTCTTTTAGTTTGTTTGAGTAAAAAAGGTTTTGAGACTTTTAGGCGATTTTACAACATCTCACAGTGAAAAAATATTAAATAAATGAGGGATCGATCATGTGCTGACCTGCACAAATATATTTTTATGAATGCAAAGCTTTTACCTCCAGTGAAAACACCGAACCTGAGGAAAAACTGCAACTGGTAATCAGGACAAATGATGGATATGACCACAAACTTCATGACATGTGATATATCTGTGCACCCTGCGGGAAATAACCTTAAATAAAACAACCTATGTGAAAATGCTAAACCCTGCGCCTCACCTTGAGCTCGTACTCCTCCCGGGTGTCGCTCTCGCTCCGCACTTCCTGCTTCAGGTCCATGTCGTCTTTGAACGGCTGAGTGGAGGGAGAGAGGGAAACAGAGGGCAGAAACTAAACCATCAAACAACGAAACACAAACACACGGAAAGAGGGAGGGTGAGAAAGGAAAGAGGAAGGAAGAGAGGGAGGGGAGAGGAAAAGAGAGTATCAGGTTTTTCATCCCAAGAGATTGGAAGAAGAGAAATGCTCAGAGGGCAGAAACAAAAGAAACGGTTTTGGGCCGAGTTTTAAAAAGAGGAGCCTGGTGGACAAGACTCTCGTGGGTGTATTTGCAAGATGTGTATAATTCCTCTTTCTTTTTCTTCACGTGTGTATTTGTACACATTTTGTGCGCTTTTATGTATATTTTTGACGTGTGAGAATTCGCTCACACACGTTTGTGCGTTTGCCCCGTGCATGAGTATGTGCATGTGTGCGTGTGCGTAGCTGCCTCTCCTGCAATGTTGCCCTTTGTGTCAGTGTGGCTGCACATTTAAGGCCATTGACCCGTACGGCTCCTCTCCATGGCCCCCGGTGACTCAGATGGGGGGGGGATCTACTCACGGAGTACATGGCCTTGACCATCCGGGTTGCCGTGGAGACGTTGGCCGCCTCCTCCTCCAGGCTGTGGGTCTCTTTGTTGACTGTCTCCACCTTGATGTCTGGTTTACCCAGGGTGACACCCCGGCGACCTGGAACACACAAAAAAAACAACACACAACCTCCAGTCATATTCTGGGTCAACGTGGAAATGAATTATTGATGTATTCAACAGTCTGGTTAAAAGCGGAAAAGAGGAAAACCAGAAAAAACTGAGTAACAACCACTCGTTCTGTTTAATGCTTTTTTTGTCTGACTTGTCGGAGCCATTATTTTTGCCTTGTTTATCTTAATTTATCTCTGTTGTTAATGGAGCATTAAAACAATTTGGTATGCTGCAGCCACAGAAAGCAGAGGGAGGTGGTGGGTTGAATTTGAAGGATGGAGAACGGGTCATTCCATCTTTCTGAGGTTTGAAGATGAGGAGGAAGATGAAGAATTTCACACAGATTTCTTGGAAATGAAAAGACTATGAATTGTTTTACATTATTTTGTTCGAAATTTAGATAATACCGTTGACGTGAGAGTAACATTTATTGGATTTTAAAAATGTATGACTTAAGTGACTCCTAGTGGAAGTTTGACTGTTTAATCTTCTTGAAAACTGATGCCAGACAAAATAAATAAAGAACTGCATGAGGCTCAACGTTCATTTTAGCCCTGATTCGTCATCTGGAAGCTGAATCACTGGAAATCTGGGGGTGCTTGAAATGGACGTGTCTCTTTTTGTCCCTTCTTTTACGGCTGCAACAATAAAACTGAAAATCTATGACACAGAAAGACCAAAAAGGCGCATTTCAGGTTCTTTTCCACGATAAACATCACATTGTTGAGTTTAATTCACACATCCTTCACACAGAGCAGTCTGCGTTTGTCAACATGAGCGACTCTCCTCCACAGAAACCTCAAAAGCAAAGATTTCAATCTGCGAAGTCTTGAGCTGCATCATAGACGTCAAACGAGAGACTGCTTATCTGGAGCCGCGCCGATGTTTGTTTGAGTTTCAATTCCCAAACAATATCTTTTCTGCAGCGGTGTTATCAGCTCTAAACCAGAAAATATACTCTTATCCCCAGAAAATCCCTCTGGGGAATGTGCCCGTCACCTTCATTGTCTTTCAAACTCTTTATTTGCGATGGAGCGGATGAAAAATGAAACAACTTGAAGACACAACTTGTTCTGAGGCACTCGGGCTTGTGTGCGAGTGTGGTTTGGGATGATAAACACTAATTTGCTTTGCCTCAGGCTGTGGAAATAACATATAGGAATTCATAATTTAAACACTCCTCCTTTAAACGCCCCTGTTTTCTGCTCCGTTGTTTTGTATTTAATCTCGTCCGCATATGAAAAGCGATTTATTTAAGAAAATAATTGCACAATTCCGTAACAGTGATATAAAAACATATTGTAGGCGTTTAAATACTTTTTTATATGAATATTCATTAATCTCATTTGAATAAAATGCTATACGGCTGACATATGTTCCTTTCTCCAAGGAAAGGCAGAATGACAGAGAGTGGATGAAAGAGAAGAGTGACAGACACACAGTGAGAGTGTGTGAGCGTGTACACACATACACACACACACACACACATTGAAGAACCACAGCGTGCACTCACTGCCTTTGCGTTGGCGGTAGAGGAAGAAGGCGACTGCCAGTAGAAACATAAGCAGCAGAATGGAGGAGCCCACGGTACCGACGGCGATAATTCCCACTGGAACAATATCTGAAACAAACACAAGCAGAAAGAAGGTTTCGGGTTGAGGGACAGCTGCCGGCGCATTGTTACACAAACCTGCTCTGGTGTCGTTCAAGCATAAATCCTGTTGTGCCCGAGCTTAATATTGAATCTGTGAGGCCTGCTTGTGTTGATAAATCATGTCTGCGCGTCTGATAAGGGCTAAAAACACAGTTGGAATACATGAGGACAAATCCAAGCTCCCTCTCTCTCTCTCTCTCTCTCTCTCTCTCTCTCTCTCTCTCCTCTCTCTCTCTCTCTCTCTCTCTCTCTCTCTCTCTCTTAAAGGTATTTCCGTGGATCCTCTGAGGCCGGCGAAATCTGACAGCTGAAAGAATAAGAGTCAGTTACAACTGACAGAGCATGAACAAAATCACTTTCTCTGCGTAATGTGACAAAACCAAGCCCTGGAAATAAGACGCAGAACCGTCACTGAATGGACTGACAACGCTGCCTGTTGTTTGTCCCCCAGATGACACCTTAAAGTCTTGCTCAGGGGCACTTCAGTTTGAACGGGAGGGCGCAGCATCTCCTCTGGTGACATTAACACTGTGGAGTTGTCGGTGCAGACACACACAGTTTTTCTTACATTTTGTGTTTGGTAATAAAATGGCCTTTATGTGCCTGAACAAACATTGAATTTTGAGAAGGTTCATGGTTTGAATCCCATGATTGAGCTTAAAAGTCCAAGTTGATGATAAACATATTTAATACTTTTTAATATATATAAAGACGTTTTAATTCCATTTGTTTGGGATGTTGCTACAGTTCTTTGCCACTGACTGCTACAAATTGTAAAAACCCAGGGGCGGATGAAGGATTTTTCTACATCAAGGGGCCCCAATTCACACAGAGGGGCCAATTATATGTCCGGCACACAATTCCTGATTCAGTTTACTGTGAGTTCTATGGCCACACATCATTGAACATATTTTAAATGGTTCCTTAGTATCAGTGCCAGTACCACCCCTGGATCCGGCCCCTTTGTGGACCTGCAGGCAGGAGTGTGCATTGCATCACCTGTGTTCTAGTTGAGACTAGAACACACAATATTCATACAAGTGCGTACTAGTGTCCTTGTACAACACAGAATACAAACAAATTGAGTGATTCTATAAAAACATTTCTCTGTAGTGCCACTAGTGGTCAGACTCCACGTAGTAGGGGTTTAACAAAATAAAATTGTATTTATTTCCTAAAACTTTTTCTATAATAGTTATATAACCTGAGCTCTCTATACGGTCACTCTTCTTAAGTCATCTCTGTGCTCCTTGTGTTTTGTAAGTGAATGTTTTCACTGAGCTGGAGGCGATTCAGGGTCGCTGCCAAAATTTCAACTGTGAAACAGCAACAGATTTTTCCCCTATGGCCCAAAAGGCTGAGCTCTCATGGACGACACAGCAGTGATGTCTGTAACCGGGCGGAAAGATCAACAGCGTATTGTGAGTCTTTGCATTATGAATTATTAATCAGCAGGTTTATGATTGTCATTTGTCTCTGAGCACAGAGAAGCTTTTCTTACAGGAAAGCAAACATAATGCAAAACAATATGAGGTCTCACAAATCATGAGCCTGGTCAACAGCACCAGGGTAACTTTGATTTACTAAAACACTAAAGTTTGATTAAAAAAACCTGCAGCTAAAGTATAAGAGGAGGAACAACTCATAACAGATTTGCGATATCTTAAAAGTAGGAACATGATTAATTTATGCTTTATGTTATGTAAGTAGAAAATTAGCTGTATTCACACACTGAATATATTTAAATTAATTGAAATATATTTAACACCCACAAATACTCATGTATTTCCCCAGTGTTTTCTTACCCTTCTCCTCCAGGGTGATGATCATGGTGCCGGGTCCGAACGCGTTCCAGGCGGTGCAGTTGTACGGCGAGTGGAAGTCCGACTCCATGACGTTGTTGATGGTGAGCGTGGAGAGGACAGCGCCACCCTGTGACGGAGGTTTGCTCTGCTCCACCGTGTACCTCTCCATCAGGGTGCCCTTCTCCTTCTCCCACACGTTCTCCTTCCACGCCCAGACCTGGAACACACGTCTTCAATCAGCTTCTAATCATCGACCAGCAGATACAAGGGAAGACGGGACTGTAAACACGCCCGTGTCAGGCTGAGCTACTGCTTATTGTTCCTTTAATTACATTTTAAAACGCAGGAGCCGATAGTTATGGGCCACTGGGGCACATTTCCTACTCGGCTCTCACTTTCATGTTTGATCTTAAAAACCTGTTTCCAAAGTAAAGCAGGTGTACTTGACATTAAGATGTTAAGAGGAAAAGTTTAGTGCGTCTGTAGACGACAACATCTGTAAACCTCCTCCCGATAAACGCAGCAGGACGTCCTTCAAGCTGATAGCAGCTCGGTATTAGTGTGATGGAGATGCAATCTCCGATATGTGTAATTTGTTGGATTCTTATCTAAACTCTGCTTTTACTGCTGCAGCCGTCCAATCTCCCCTCAGGGCTCAATAATGCTAATTTCACTTTATCTCGTCTTAAAGAGTGTAAACCACAACAGACCTGGATACAGACTCAATCACACAGACACAAGTTCAGCCAGTGTTAAGAAAAGGTAACAAGACGGAAGTGAGTCTCAGCAGGAAATAGATTCTCTATTCGTTTTGTCCTTGTGACTTAAAAAAGGAATAATACTATTAGCCATATTCAAATCCAACTAAAATTGGAATGTGTTTATTTTGCTTTTGAAATAACTATTAATACTGTTGTGGAAAACCTTAACATAAAGATCCAGTCCGTGGGGACTCAGTCAGCATCTTATTATTGCATTTATAAAACAATAAGAAGTATAGTAAATTCAATTCTTTGCCTCACAAGGAGTCGGAGAGAGGAAGCCAACAGGACTTTTTAGTTAATACTCTTTAGTGTATTTCACATCAGCTTTGTCAGTCAAGCAATATGTGCTTTAGGCTTAAATAATCTGTATAAACCAGGAAACGTCTGACTGTGGCTTCATATCAGAGATGAGTGAAGGCAGACGTCAGATATGAGTGTTTCTGGAAGGTCCACGTTCAACATATAACTTTGTGTCATCAGCATAGAAGTGATGTGAATGCTAATTGACATCAGACCCATCAGCAACAGAAGGACACATATTATTCCTTATTCTGAAATATTTGCTGTTAAAGAATGAAGCTAATTCCTGAAATGATTCTGAGGAGTTGAGCTCGGCTATTGGACAAGAGGATTAACTGGGTTGTCAAGTTGTTCAAAACAGAAAATTTGTATTTAATTACTATTTAAATCGTTGATTTGCTTTTGTTTTTACAGAAATTAACCGAGTTGTCCTCGGTGCAATGTCATCCATTATTCCTGTCACTGAAATGTAAAAAAAGTATTAACCAAGGAGGTTATCAAATATGAAGCATGATGATATCAAATATACATGGACCCATATGTCGGGCTGATGTACCTTTTAACCTGCTTTTGAAAACAAACGGAAAATGAGAAATGTGATCGAGCCTCAGGGAGAAGAAATAAAAGAGACAAAAACTCGTAAATCTTCTGCTTTTGATTTTCAAGTCAAATAATTCCCGCTCTTGTGGAATGCATGTTTTTCCGTCTCCACATTCAGCATCTCACAATCCTTCCTCTTTTCTTTCTTCATCACTATTCCTCACAATAATTTTGTCCCTCCATCACTGTGCGGCTTTCGCTGCTTTCTCAATCTGCCGTTTGCCTCTTTGAAACAAACGCACACACACACATGCAGGCGCACGCACACACACACGCACAGAATCATACTCCATATTTTATAAGTCCTTGTGTCTCTGCATTAAGCCGAGACTATAATGTCGTATCACATTATACGCTCGGAGCTCTCTGCCAGTGCAGCAGAGGGCTGAAGCTTCCTAAAAGCTCTGATTTCTGTCATGTTGGCAGCGCAAAATTGGATAATTGACGCTGAAAGGTACAGAATTTTACTCTCCCTCCATCTCTCTGCCGCTCTCATTTCAATCTACTCTCACCCCCACGCTCCCGCTCACTCGCTCCAGCCTTCAAACTCAAATGTCATTACTGAATTTATTTCCATTTTTCTGCCTCTTTCTGTGATTCGTGAGCAATCTGGTATTTTTTTTTCCTTTTTAAAGGTTTATACTCAAACTGCTTATTTTGTAACTTATACTCGGCACCGCCACTCCACATTAAACTCTAGTTTTATCAAGTGTTGCACTCAGCGACTTCAGCAAAATGCAGGGATGGGGAAAAAAAACAAAACAGCCCAGTTCTGCAGTTGTGGCACGTTCGGGGGGGATATTCCATTACAGTTTGCCGGGAAGCCAATCTGCGTGAAAGCTTTCTTTTAAAGAAAAGATGGTTAAACCACTTTGAAAGAGATCACTGAATTGGAAAGGTTTGAGCTGCTGGGTTCAATTTACACTAAAATCAAAATGATCTGGAGGCTCCACTGACTCTCTCCCAGTGACCATAACTCTTAATATCAGTTGTTTTAAAGAATGTTTTGTGTAGAGTTTAATGTGATTATATTGTCTTTCAATTTATTCTAACGCCATATTCAGATTTTCTGTAGAAAATGTAGAGGTGGCTGCTGAGAATTACTCCTAAATGCATCTTGCAGCAATCGTACACTTGGGATTTCCAACCTCCTGCAGAGGAACCTAAAAACAGCTTCCTAAAAAGACATAGACACATATCAATGTATTTGTGCCATCATCAGTATATAAATTATCACTATAACCTTAAACTATGCACAAATAGAATCTGTTTGTGAACTCGTGAGACGCTTGAACACAACACGCTGCGTCTGTGACTGCAGGAAAACAAACGACTGAAGCTACTTAACAGAAAACCGTTAATGGATCAGTCACATTAACGAGCTCTACAAGTTATTTACCAGAGACCTTTTTCACACGGACTCATTGTCCTGTGTGAACTCACATGTGCAGCCAGGGCTTCCACATGTGGCCCCGGTGTTTTCTTGTGGTGAAATCCTGTTGCAACAATTAGATCCCAAGGCGGTTCCATCGTTCAAAGCGATGAGATAAAGGCGTATGAGCGCATCTCGCAACAGTCTAAATGAACTGTGACATGGCTTATGGGCTTAGAGGAGCCGAGAAAGAATAAAAGACATGTCGAGTGAATACAAAATGAATGATAGGAGATATCTGAGAGTTAGGACGGAGAGCACTGATGTAATTTTCACAATTTCATTCCTTTTCCTCCTCTTCATATTTAAAAACTGCTCACACTCGACTATCCAAACACCAAACAGTTGTGTTTTTTCATCATTTCTCAAATCTCATCTGCTTCCCTCCACTTCCCTGAATTATGTGCAGGGAACTGTGTGTGTCTCCTGTTTCATTTCAGGAGCAGCTGTTTTTGATGAGTCACACTTTTTCCAGCGGGGACAGGGAACACGTCGTTCCCACGAAGCAGTTTGAAAACAATGCCACTTGTACCGATTGTCTGAAATATTACACAGGCTGGGAAAAGTGACTGGTATTAACGTGAGCCTGTCAACCTGCAGGAGACCCGGTGAGACTCTGGCCTTCTGTTCCAAAGTTACGGAGAATTGAATAAAGAGCTTTTGTAGAATATTATGACATCGAAGGTGAGTTCACCTGTGACCTCTAGGATCATGTCATCACTTTGGACAATTATGCATTTGTATTAAATGACCTTTAACCTTTGACCAGAAAAAGTCTAATCAGTTTAACTTTGAGTTCGACTTGGCGTTTGTTCCATATTTCATCAGATATACATATGTTTTCAAATGCTAAATACATATAAATAGATATATATACCATATAAAATATGTATGAGCACAGTGACCTTGCCCTTTGACCTTGGACCACTAAATCAGAGTTTATCTTTATTACAGATGTAATTAAACTGGCTCGCCACAATGAGAGGGATATGACGTCACAGTGAATTTCACTTTTTACCATCAAAACTAATAATATCTTCCTCAATGTTAATACAAATACTAATACTAAGAATATTAAGAAGGATTATAATATAATATATAAACTTGACTAATCAAAATAAAACCAAACTTAAAATTATGATTAAGAGGCATTTGATCCCCAAAAAATTAAAAAGAAATGCACTAAATGTGAAAACCCGATTAGTGAGGGATGGATAAGATGTTATGTTTGAGTTATGACTTGAACTTCCTAAGAACAGATGGACAAACAGATTTATAGATGAATAGAAAGACAAACAACCCAAGGACACTATGCCTCTCTCCACACTCTGATCAGGATTCAGGGCGGTGCGATCTGAAAAGCACAGAGCGCCTCTTACAACAAATCACAGCCTCTGAGTTTGGACTTACGATCTTATCGGGCGGCGGGGTGCTGGCGATGTAGCACTTGATCTCTCCTCTCTCGCCTCTGACAGAGTACTGCACCGGATCACTGGAGATGATGGGGGGACCTGAGCGAGCGAGACAGGACACGAGGGGGCCGAGAGACATTCGGCACAGAGAGAGGGAGGGAGGGAAGAAAGACAGAGAGATATTTCATTTAGAAAGGTTCACTTCTTATGCGCTGCAGGGGCGTAAGATGGAGGGAGCTTCATCTGCCGGACACGTCCACGTGATGGAGGGTCAGTTGTCCGGCTGTGTGCTACACGGTTATTCACGCTGAACAGTGAAGAGTCTCAATGTGTTGGAATAAAAACCTTTGGAAGTTTTGAGCTCCTCCGGTTTTCTTCTCCGTGGACGTAGAGTCAGTTTGACTGAGCACGTTCCATTTGAAGATTGACTCTCACGCCAGGCAGGTTGGATTTATTGACGTGTTCGGAGACACGCGTCAGACGAGGAAGTTATGATTTATATTCGCCACTTAAAACTATGCAGCTAAACAAAGGGGGGGGGTTAGAAGAAAACCCACGAGGAGGCCAAGAGCTGTGATTGGTCAGTTTTCCTTTCAGGACCCTATAAACAGACGGCATTTATTTATAGAGCTTTTCTTCCACACATTCACAGTCACCATGGTGGAACAACTCTTCAGTGTGTCGATTGGAGGAATTGGGCATCAAACCACTGACCCTCAGGTTAATGGACGACCCGCTCCTCCTCCTGAGCCACAGCCACATGATGACTATTGAACCTCTTATTATCTAATTACAGGTATACGTGGATTTCTTTAAACGCCCAATGGAGGAGTTTCCCGCCTTGTTTTATTTTCCAATGATGCATCATGTGAAAACTGCATTCTCACCTGGCTGCATTGCCGAATCAGCACCTTCACTCAGGTCTCATGTTTCTGCCGATCAGAGCCTCAGCTGAATGAAACCTGTAGCTATTGCCTTTGACCAGGGAGTGATTGTCGATTGTAACCGTTCCCATTAGAGACAGAAGCCAGATGCTCTAGTTAGTGTGGTTTTGTACCAGTAGAAAATGGGCTTTAGTTTCTAATTGGAAATGAAGGACTCATCCTCCTCCTGATGTTAACAAGCGGCTGGCAGAGACGAAGCACGGCCCTGTGTTTTTAACTGCAGGCCCTGATGATTAATATTGCCACTTGCGATGCCGCTGCTCATTGTGTTGTGGTAAAAAAAATCTAATGTTGATCCATAAATCAAAAACCTTTGCATCTGTGGCAGGACAACGGAGAAATCTATCATATTTGATGCGTCGCAGGATCCAGTAACTTCCCTTTGATTGAGGATAAACTGCTTCATGAAGTCGATGCAACGCGGTTTGCAGTCGCCCGTGAGAATGAATCTAAATAATCTGGTTTCTGACGAGTGGTCGTACTGTGGGAGTCAGTGTCAGTGGGTTTTCAGTGCTTGATATTTTGCAAAGGGAGGAACGTGCCGGTGAGAGTCGTCCTCCCTGGTTCCACCGGGAACTTTGTCAGCTGCAGAAAAGATTTAAGGAGCATTTGAACTTCTCATCATTGTGTTCTTGGTGAATCAGTTTTGATTTATTAAGCTGTTGCTGCTCTCTCGGGTGGTGTGGGTTGGGGGGGGACAGTTTCAGCACTGACATATTGGCTCTCGGCCGGTTTTAAATTAGCTGCTGGGACGAACAAAGCCGGGTCAACAAGATTTTAGTTCTATTATCTGCTCGGTGTCTTCAGCTGTCAGAGCGATACAGAGACATGAGTGGGACCCAGAAACAAAAACAACCGTAAAGCTGGTGCTAATATCCCTCCTCCATATTCTGAATGTAGTTTGCTGCTCCCAGATCAGCTCTATGTGTTTTTGCAGAGTGAGTGACTTGTGACTGACCGTTGACGGTGAGCGTCACCTCCGTCTCTCCCACTCCGATCCGGGGCACGATGGCCTTGCAGACGTATTGACCTGCGTCCGTCTGGCTCACGGACTTCAGGTACAGCTGGTTGTTGTTGCTCAGCACCTGGACACATGAAGAAGTGGATGCTTAAAGAACAGGGTGATGGATTTGTGGAGGTGGAGAGCAGAGACAGACGGGAGGAGATGCTTATAAGAGAGAGAGGGAGGGAGGGATGGAGATCCATATTTAATTCATAAAACATGTTGATTTACTCAGCGAGGCTCCATTAGATTTTTTCCTTTTTTTCCTGGAGCTTTTCTTAACTTGTTAGACATGAATTAAAGATTTAAGATATGAAGACGGAGTCTCCTACTAACCGTCTGCTTTACAGCTGAGCAAACATTTATGAGGCCCGGCTCTGAGACATTAATATGAGCTGGGATTGTGGGTTTTCTGGAGGATTTGACGAAATACCTTTTGTTGCGTTTGTAAAAAAAATCAATGACTTGTTTTGTGTGTGAAGCCGAGCAGGTAGAAAATCGTCTGTGACAGGTTCAATTTACATGATAGAAATGAAGGGTGGACAGTTAATGATAAAAATCTTCATATCACGACAAATGTCACATTATTATTTCCTAAATTTAAAGATTATTTTTTCTGAAGGATGTGGATTTAACATTTTCTTTATCGGCAGAGATTGAAAAAAACTTTTTCATAAGTATGAGGTGTGTTATTCCCTCTTCAGTGTGTTTACACAAAGCAAAAGCAATATGTTGATTAACATCTGACTTTTGTTTCATTGGAATTGATGAAAATAACATTGACATTGTTTTATTGCCGAGCTGTGATAGGAATATGGATTCTTCAGATAACTTTTCCAATTATTTTAATGGTTTTCGAGGAGACGACAGGTTGAATAAGTGAATAACAATGAGGGAACAATGAGGGAGAGAAGTCTGGGACATGATGGATGCCTCCTCCGTGATTAATAAAGTAAAGTTTCTCTAACACCACCATGTGAAAACCACTTTGTCTAACATCCAGTACACATTTAAATATTTGATATTGCAATGATATCCGTGTGGTGCAATAAGGTTAAAGGTGAAAGGGTTGTTCTTTCTGATCTTACCATGCTGGAGCCCTTCTTGGTCCAGGTGAGGGTGAGAGGAGGGTTTCCAGACCACTTACAGTTCAGGGTCACGTCAGAGTCCACGTCCACTGTCACCGGCCGCGGCTCCACCACCAGGATTGGGCCGACTGATAGAGAGCAGGACAAAAGAAAACCCTAAGTTAGACTTAGTGATCACACTGTGGCTACAAATCTGAGGTTACACAGGAGAAAAGAGTTTCATACTTTCATTAAACATAAGCAAAATATATATATTAAAAAGAAATGGCAAGATTTTCGTTGAAATTTACCCCCAAATTTCCTGTAAATGATTTTTTAATTGTATCTCATTCTGTATACATATAACACACAACTCGTTCAATTGAATGAATGAAATAAATATTAGATAACTGCATGTACTACTACTATATCTTTACTCAATATACCTATTTACTTTACTATTTCATTTATAGACGTTTATCAGACAGATCTCAGGTCAGTTTGTCCCTCGACTCACAGTGCACGTCCACCAGGATGCTGACGTTGGTGCTGCCCACGGCGTTGAACACCTGACAGGACACGGGCTCGGTGAAGAAGGAGTGATCTGCTGTGGTGACGAACACGCTCTCCCGGGCCCCCTCCAGCAGCACGCCCCCTTTAGCCCACCTGACGCAGAACACGCATGGCACAGGTCATCCACGGTGACATCACAGATCATCAGCAGGAAAAACCAAAAGCATGATTGTGGATCGAAGATAGTTTCCATTACTAGACATGAAATGTTCTTATAACATCGGTTAAAACAACTAAACTTACATTTTTAGTGCCTTGATGCCAAAACCTTCAATAAATGCGAGTTAAAGAAATAATTTAATCCATTTTCCCTTCAAACTGTTTCCTGCCAGAACTCAAAATCATATATTGCTCCATATTATAGACCACATTGCACATCTGCTATTAGATGGCATTTTAATGCACAGTCAATAGGCTCAGTGGCTACGTGCCTGGCAGTGATCCCACCCCGGGACCCTGAACTGGAGCCTCAGCTCACAACCACAGTGTTACAGCGTTTAACAACCCCACTGCTCCAGCACCATCACGTCAGAGAACCTGGGTCGGGGCTGGGGTCACATGCTCGTACCTGAAGCCCATGATGGGAGGGTTGGCCGTGGCCTGGCAGGTGAAGGTGACTCTCTCCCCCTCCAGGACGGAGCGAGGCTCGATGGACAGCGTCACCGTGGGAGGATCTGCACAGAAGAAGAAGTGGATTCAAGGGACAACTCCAAATAAAAGGAATTACAGCCACTGACAAGCAGCGTGAGGTTTGATTTGCCACATTAATAAGTCACGCAAACCGTAAATATCAAAGTAAAATCTGGTTCCAAGCTCTTCTCTGCAGACTTGGTAGAAAAATACACGAATCATCTTCATCCTTATTTCTCCAGGGACGAGAATTTAATTATTTAAACATTGGCCTCAAAATAAATTTCCACTCAAGTCAGATTTGGAACAACTAGTAGAGGGGGGTAAAAAAATAAAAAGGCTGTAAATTAATGTTTATAATTCAACAAGTGCTCGGGCAACTAAATTAATAATAAATAACCTGCTCCTTCACATCCTCAGAGAGAAAGAGTGAAACATACGGTGGACGTTAAGGGCGACGGTGGCTCGTTTGCCCATGGGCACTGCCGGGTTGCTGGCCACGCAGGTGAAGTTGCTGCCGCTGTCAGTGTCGGATGGCATGAGGGGCAGGTAGCTCCTGGTCGTCACTCTCTTCCTGTCCGGCAGCACCTCCTGCTCCGCAAAGAACACAGAGGAGAGGATTCAAGGAGGGAAGCCAGTAAAAACAAAAGATCAAAGAAGAAGAGGAGGAGCACGACGGAGAGGAAGGATATAAAAAGGAAGGAACAGGAAATATCATGGGAGAAGACGCGGAGGAGAAAAGAAGAAGAGACATAGGAGAGTTATTTTAGAGTCAGGAAAAATGTTTAATAGCAGAAAATGGAAATAGAAATTACAATGTGGAGGTAGACGTGGAATAAACAACACGGGTGTTAGGGAATATAGGTTTGGAAGGGAATGAGATTCAAAAGTGAAGAGATGCAGGAGAAAAGAAATTCATGTTCTTGTTCCGTCCTGAAAATAAAACTTTACAAATAGCTTTTTCTAATTAATGCAAGCAGATCAGTTTTTCAAATCAGAGCCGAATACTCACGGAGGTAAAAAAAAACTCAGAAATGTTCCATTAACTAATCAGCTCTATTTTCCGCTGCTTGTCTCATTATCATATTGTTGTAAATCTGATGAACTTGATTTGTTAGGACACAAGAAGCTTTTCGGCTTCTGGGATTTAACATTGTTCAGCAATTTGAGAAATTATATCGATTAAATGCTTTTCTAATTTGGAAAATAATCTACGGGTGAAAACAATTATGGAAAAATAATCCTCAATTATCCTCAACCATAACACGTCTCCTGGATGAATTGACGAGGTATGTGGTGTTTTGCGTGCAGCTACAAAATATGTCGAGAAAGTGTGTTGAGGCTCCGCTGTGGTGGAGAATGCGTGGTCAGTAACGTTGTAACATAAGTGCAGCATGTAATATGTATGAGCATGTGTGTGTGTGTGTGTGTGTGTGCGTTTGTGTGTGTGTGTGTGTAAGGGGGGGGCATGGCATGGAGCTGACTGCAAGAGATGTAAAAAAACATCTGTGTTCGGGAGTGTGAGTCACTGTTTGCTGCTGTGTATGAAGGCAAAGACGCACACATGTGTCAGGATGTGTGTGTGTGTGTGTCTGTGTGTGTGTGTGTGTGTGTGTGTGTGTGTGTGTGTGTGTGTAGGAGAGTATATATGTGAGAGTGAGGAGTGTGGATGTGGGAGGAAAGAGTGCAAAGTATTCCACAGTGATAAGTGTCATCTGCAGCTCTTTCATCTGTGTATATATAATATATATATGTGTGTGTGTGTGTGTGTGTGTGTGTGTGTGTGTGCAGGTTAATTATGTCTTGATCTTTGTGTTTCAAGTTGTGTCACGATCTTTAAATGTGGAAACTAGCTGATGTCTATTTCTGTATCCATGGCTCCTTCTACTTTCTTCAGGTTCAAGCTGTTTGATGAAAAGCTCATTGGAAGGTGTGTGATGATACACACACGCACGCATGCACGCACAGACGCACATGCACACACTCACACACACAAACATGTGTAGACGCAGGGCTATTGAAAAACAGCATGAACGAAGATGTCAGGCCTCCACACTGGTTCAGATGAATCAGGTCACGACTCATCTGACAAAGATCTGATGGAGATCAACACGTCTGTAAATGGACTCGTTTCTTTTTGAGACGTTTCCTTTTTGCCAGCGAATAAACCACGAGATGCATCTTAGTGGAATCACTGCTCATGAAAACTCAAGTATCCCTGAAGGTATTTCTACTTCCAATCCAAACCTGCTTTTATTCAATGTATAAAACCTCACAAATGTAGAAAAGGCCAAAGTTCTCAATGTTGTGATTCTGCCTGAGTGTAACCAAGCTGCTGCTAAATGAACAATATCACAAAGGAGATTTGTAACAGGAATGTGATGAAGAGCTCACTGAGTTTTTCCTTTCACTCAATAACAGAAAAACACTTCATTCTCACGACTGAGAAGTGTTTTTTCCTTCAACTCACATTTACAGATTTGATAAAGTGCAACGTGTCACTCTGTTGCTTTTCCAATTCCTGTGTTCCTGTCCTCGGTGCTGCTCACTGATTGAACCCGTGTGAAGCTGTGGGCTGGAGCTGGAGCTGTGAGTGTCTCAGGTCCGGAGCTGCGTTCGAAGGCGAGGGCTCCTTCAATCGCCTCCAATAGGTGGATCCTTCTCGGGCCAACATATCATTGGGTTTTGGTGAAGAAACAATTCTCAAGAGGTAATAGACGCAGCAAGAGAAGAGAGAGGTGCAACTTTCCCCTGTAGAGCAGACTGTCTCTTTTCAGTTCAGTCTTCGTGGTCGACATGGTCCTTGAAGACTTCCTCCTTCGTGGACCATGTAGACGAGTGTTTTTTTCTGGTTGTGAGAAAATGTGCGGTGAAGAAACGAGGAAGATGCTGGACTTGTTGTTGGTGAGGAAGAGGAGAAGGAGACGGTGCTGTAGCAAAGCAGTTTTATTCGCCCCTCGTCCAAATGGAAGTGTGGGGAAGACGTTCCTGGATCTGTGACAGTTTGAATCTTCTTTGTTTCCTCATTCTGCCTCTTTCCTCCTCTTTTGGCAAATTAATGACACAATGCCTTGCAGGGTGTTGTCTTCCTCCTCACGTTGTGGCCTCGGAGCCGGTCTTAAACCAGCAGGTTAAAGTAATGTTTGTGATCTTTCTTGCAACCATTGGATATAAACACTGGATTAATTGGGTCCCTTATGCTTAAAGTCTTGTTTTAAGGCACAATAAGCTTTTTCCCCACAGGTTTACTTTCAAATGAGAAGCAAGAAAGTCACAGACTGTTTGTGTGTGTGTGTGTGTGTGTGTGTGTGTGTGTGTGTGTGTGTGTGCACTGTACATTCCCTGATGCAGGTCTCCAGGGCTGCTGCGTGTCCTGTGGTGAACATACAGCATATGAACTAACGAATAAACAGACTGATGTGACCGAGGAGCAGATTAGAACCTGCACCACCATAAACAAAATGAGATTGAGCAGATCTCATTTTAGTCTAATAAACTTTACGCATTTTATGTTTGTTTTATGTTGCATGACTCTTTTCCTGCCTGTGTGTGTGTGTGCGTGTGTGCGTGTGTGTGTGTGTTTGCTATCATCTGCATGTGTGACTCACCGTGGACTGGTGGGCTCCCTCCACAGCGACTCCATCCTTGGTCCACTGGATGTGCGCTGCAGGCTTGGCCCCGCGGGTCACGCAGGTCAGGTTGAACGGAGTCCCAGCCATCAGCAGGAGCTCCGGGGATCCGTCCACCACCGGGTCCTCGGGGGGGACTGCAGGACAAACACAGGCCTTATGCAAGTGTGCACACATGTATACAAATAAGTGTTCACAACCGGAACATATTGGTCATTTGATCATCCTGTCTTGTTTCTCTTTCATATTTAATTCTTCACATCCACTGGTATTGTGGAATCAAGAGTTGTCAAACTAGATGTTGAACTTTTGTTCAGTTTCCACTTTCTGGTTAAATCCTGGTTAAAGCTTTAAATCCAAGCTTGGATTCAACCTCTGTGCTACACGTGTACTTACTGCAAACACATACTGAAGTATTTCTTATTCCACATGTTTCTGCTTTCTTTCTTTTTTAAATCTCCACCTCCGTCTGGATTCAGAACAGGTCTTATTTTTAACATTTTCATCAATTTCCTATGAAATAATAAATGGATCTTTCAAAATTAGGCATATTAAGAGGCCTGATATACTTGATAGAAATTTAAAGAAGCTGTTGACTCGAAAAAGAAAAGCTCATTTCGTGGATTCTGGATAAAAACTTGATTGATGCATCAAATATAGTCAAAGCAATAAAAATAATACATCTATATCAATCATGTGATTTCAACTTAAATAAGAGGCAATGTAAAGTGTTTTTAGAATGAACAAAGGAACATTTGTTGAGAGAAAATCTAAAGTCCAGTAAAAAGGTAAATGTCCGCTCACTGAGCACGTTGAGCTTCGCCCTCCTGGAGCGCAGCGCGGCCTCCGTGGCCTGGCACTCGTACAGCGAGTCATCGGACAGCCCGGCGTTGGAGATCTCCAGGTTGTACTGGCCGATGTCGTACTGCCGTAGAACCCGGTACCGGGGCCAGGCTGCAGGAGACACACAGGGAAGCAGATGAAATGACCTGCGCTGCTTTGTGATGGAGTTTCTGTTTCAGTTCATCACACTGGGGTTTATCTGCAGGTCAGAGACGCCCGTTGAGATCGGGAAGTGAACTTTCGAAATGGAATGTAAAAATAGTGGAAAACATGAGCGGCTGTGTTGAAACGATCGCCGGCATGAAGCATGAGGAACATTACTGTTACAGTCATGAGTCACTGTAATAGCGAAGCCTTCACACACAACCTGAGTCGGAGGATAATATCTTTATTTTAGGACGAGTGAGCGACGAGTTCCAGGCAGAAAAACTTGGAATAAAACTTCCAAGTTTTTTTTCCAGGGTGAAAATGTAAATGCACAGGGGAGGGAACACATTTTTAACAGAAGCTATTTTTCACCTATCGTGATATTTCTTTTGTTAAAGTGAATGTAGGAACATTAGCTGCCCCAAAAATATTCAACGCTTGCCATGAGGCTTAGACGGGAAGAAGGAATATGAAACGAGTTTTACATATAAATGAACAACCCACTGAACAGGGACTAGTTTCTGATAAACAGTAGTGAAAACAGCTCCGGTTGTTTTTCTGTGTTTATCTTCTATTCGCCCTTTATTTTATTGAGGTTGCAGCAGAAAGCTTAAAGATGCATATCTCAAAACGTCAGGAAACAAAAGAGTATCTCAAGGGATGGACACCACACAAGGAAAGTGGGAGGTCTGTCTGTCTACTTGTAAAACCCTGGATGGTTTAGTCAGACTTCATTCAGAGATAGGGATCATACGAATGGTGCATGATCACATATCTAAAGTTTTAATAAGCGCATACACACTTAGCATTTACCATATTGATTTGGGGGTTTTGAGGAGCTTTTTGCAATAAGGAGATCATGGGCTGCTCCTTTTATATAAACAACACAATGGAATGGTTTGAATGCAGGAGAACACACACACACACACACTCACACAGACACACGCACACACAAACCAGCGGAACAGAACAGTCTGACACAAACTGCCGAAAGGGTTTGTGCACAAACACTGATCAAGCAGCGACTCCACTATCAAACACAAAGTCGTTCCAATTACAACACAACCACCATTCCTCTCTCCGTCTGAACCCCCTGCTTCTCAGACAAAGACATAATTGAGCGTGACGTCCCACTAGGGGGCGCTCATTGATCCTTCGTGCCCAATCCTGATATGACATCATGGATTCAGATGACAAGAGGCAGGCAACTGGGGTTCGGAGAGGAGCAAGGAGGAGCGACAAAAGTATTAGTGAAGATTACATCATCCAATTCGCAGCATAGCAACCACAGAGGTGAATGCACCCCAGGGAGAAGGAGAAGAAGGAGGAGGAGGAGGAGGAGGAGGAGGAGGAGGAGGAGGAGGAGGAGGAGGAGGAGGAGGAAAACAAAAACATTGCCACCACTGATGGCTGCAGGTAGGGAATAGATGGATGCACATAACAAAGACACACATGTAGAGGAGGTTGCTGGTTTAATTATCACATATTAAAAAGGACATTTTCTTTACATGTATTTCATATTTTGCACAATGTGTCGAGAAGCTGTTTTTTGATTTATAATTTCTTTGCCAGTGAATAAACGCAGATCTCCTTCATGTGTGTGGGAGTTCAAACTGCAGGTAGGAATTTGCTGCACGCCCACTCTGTCATTAAGCTGTGTGAAATCAGACAGGGC
The DNA here is from genome assembly GCA_038501795.1 of Pseudopleuronectes americanus. Classification (NCBI taxonomy): domain Eukaryota; kingdom Metazoa; phylum Chordata; class Actinopteri; order Pleuronectiformes; family Pleuronectidae; genus Pseudopleuronectes; species Pseudopleuronectes americanus. Next base: position 19,875,527 of record CM076730.1, read on the forward strand.
GCATAACAACAACCTCTTACACGTCACGTTTCATGTAACACAACGCTGGATAAGAATCATTAATGATATTTGCTGGTGAAAGTATTGATGATGAATTAGCCTCTCGACGAATGTGCTTCCGTTATCGTTCTGCTACCGATCGGTGTCGGGCTGGAACTTGTTGTGTTGGAACATTTGATTGTCGTGATCTCCGTCATTGAAATGTCTCGTTCTGCACAAAAAGAAAACGCCACAAAAACGTAAAAGACGCATCGACTATGTTACACAAATAAAAAAAAAGAAGCTAATTTGATATTTGGCCCTGGAGGTGCAGGCGGCTCGTATTTCAGCTGCGGTGGAGCTCTGTGTTCTCGGCTGTAAGTGGCTCTAGCAGAAATTTATTAAAGCCATATCGCAGAGGCGCGTGTGAAGTGGAACAGATCATTGGTCAGGTCAATGTCAGCGGTAGGAGACGCTGCCAGAGTGAAAGAGAAGATGAAGATGTGGCCAATCAACTCCGACCGGCCACGGCCGTGTGGGCTGGTCACTCGGAGGCTTTGGAAAGGATTTGGAAAACCTTTCACAATAAAAAAACAAACAAACAAGAGGAGCTTTGAGGGATGTGAGGAGATGACGGAGGGAACGGCAGCACAGACAATCCGAGGATAAAGAACAGACAGGAGGTGATGACAGACGGGTGAAAAGCACGAAAGGGACAAATGGGAACAACGTGCTGCTCGAACGCTGGTGTGTTTGTCAAAAGGCTGTGAAGACAAAAAGAGAATTAAAGACAGGAAGCAGAGGGGGGGGAGAAGAAAAGCACAAGAGGGTTTGAGAGAAACACAACAAGCCAGAAGCTTTGATGATGATGAAGCTGTTTGAAACACACACACACACACGAGCAGGGAGGAGAAGAGGCCATTTTGTGACATTTTGTCTGTTGACGTCCGGCTGCTCCTGAAAAAACAGCAACGATTTGAAACTCTCTTCCACTCGAGAGAGAACCGGTTATTAAATTCATGATCCACACGTGTGATTCTGCAACTGTGACATGTCATGATAACACTAAAAGACGAGTGGAGGAGAGGCAGAGCGAGAGAGGCAGAGAGAGAGAGAGAGAGAGAGAGAGAGAGAGAGAGAGAGAGAGAGAGAGAGAGAGAGAGAGAGAGAGATGTGCCGACCTTTTCTGAACCTGTGAATTTAATTGAGTCGAACACAAGATTCACATCACATGTCAGATTACCACTCGAGTGACAGCATGTACAGTGTGTGTGTGGGTGTGTGTGTGGGTGGGTGGATGTGTGTGTGTCTGCGCTATAGTGTGTGTGTGTGTGTGTAGTCTCATGTGGATGAGTTCACAGTGTGAGGGTAGATGGGACTTATAGGCTGAAGGGGAACAACGTATATATGAGTTAATGTACTCATTGTTATGTCATGTAATAGTCAGGAAGGTTATGTTTTATACTTTTGTCCGTCTGATTGATATTTTGCAGGATTACACAAAACCAACGCTGTGGTTTCTGGTGGGACTTGGTGGAAGGATGAGGTTTAGACCAGGAAAGAAACCAGTTCAACTCAGATCTGGATCAGGAGATGGATCATTTTTTACGACATTTTTATTGATCTCTCAGGGAATAATTCCTGGATCTTGATGGAAAAACAAAGCTAGGAACGAGTCAGGGGACGGATATTTACGAGTGTGTGAAATTTGCTGCAGATACACATAAAAAATGTGGATTTATTGAACTGTTGGACCTTCACGGACGTAAATGTGTCGTTCTAGTTTTTAATAAAGTTTACGGCTAAACAGTAAAATATCAGACCTTAATTGCAACTGTTGTCATAAGAGTTTGATAAAGACATCTCAGGACATTTTATTAATCAATCATCAATGTATCATGGATGATTTTTAAATAGAGTTTAATAAAGGTAATAAAAGCTTTGCCCATAATGGGAACAAGAGTTTGGATGTAACGTGAGGACAAATATGTATTTTTGGATTTTTTGCATTAGTGATTCTGCTTTGATTCAAATAACTTAAAAATAATAATAAGACATCCATGTTTACACAAATTTGCGGGTGAAATAATTTGATGGAACTCTTTTCGTCAACAAGAGGCTCTTAACAGATTATTTCATTTCATTATCCTCCCGTGAAGTCGCTCGTTTGAGGGACAGAGAGACGTCTTCATCCTCGATCCGATGAAAGTCTGGAGATCATCTTCATTTCTTGCCAAAATTCTGCCCGTCATAAAAACGTCATCTCTCACTAATTGTGGTTTGAAAGTATTCAAGGAAAATGGAGCTGAGGTCAGTGAAGGACATTTTTTATGTCTCTGCCTCCTTTTCTTTTTAATTGTTTCATTTCTGACCATTTCCTAAGTGTTGTAATAAAAAGAGAAAGTGTCTCCCGTGGTTGTGTCTCCGACCCGTTGAGTCATCTCACTTTTGTTTGCATCTCTGAAACGAAGCGTGTTGTACTGTTGCACTCGCAGTGAGTCACTCTGGACGTGCGTGTCGGCTTAAAATGTAAATGTGAATGTGTGTCTGCTTTTGTCAGCACTGTGAGGGATTTTCTCTAATGCAGCATGATATACAGGACTCATTTCTGCCCAGATTGTCACTCACACGCCTCTTGGCTCTTAACCGTACAGTCTTCATTCCCTTAATGTTGGGGAAAAAAAATCTTGCACATTTCAGCCATAATAGCTTTTGTCAGGGTTCTTATAGTCCAAATGGGAACTGAAACCGTAGCCGAGTTATTCCCCCGTCTTCACTTTGATCCCTGCAGCTTGGTGGAGCCGCAGGGATCTTTCTCCTTTCTGTCTCACCTCTCAGACCCTCGCCGATGCCCAGCGCCAGGCCGTCCTTGGTCCACTGGACGATGCCGCTGTAGTTGAAGACCAGGCAGGACAGCACCACCCGTTCTCCCAGCACCACCGACTGGTCCGCAGGCTCCTGGGAGAAGCGAACGCACCACACTGCAGCAGAGGGACAGAGAAGCAAATCAATTTCAAGTTCCCTTCACCGTGACCTGGCCATGAGCTGCCATCTTTTATTGCACTGTATTGAGCTACACGGTCCCTGTCCGGCCTTATCGACTCCTGCTTGTCCAGGTGCTGGCTGCTGAGCTGATTTGTTAAGTGTGTTTACGGTGTTTTTATTGTCCTTTTTTATTATGTGCTTTTATTAAGAGTTTGATTTGATACAAACCTTGTCTGTGGGTGAAATGTCTCTTCTGGGACGGTGAGGTTTCATAATGTATGCCTGTGTTTATGCCCATGTACACACGCTGAATGGTAGGACGCAGGAGAATTAACACTTTTTTCATTATAGAAGTAAAATAAATAAATATATGAATTTGTCTCTTGAGTGGTTCCAGAATGCTGCTGCTAAATTCTGCATTTGTCACTTCCTCTGCTTCTGTTTCATCTTTCTTCTCTCGCCCACTTTCTAAGGTTTTCCCTGGACTTCACTGAGGCTTATGTGTGTCTCTGCGTGGGTATTGTGTGTGTGTGTGTTCGACTGTGATTGTGAGAGTGTGCTTGCGTGCGAGTGCACGGATGTGTAGCCACGTACCCGCCTAGAAAGAACATCATTGCCAAGCTGTGATACAGCCTGCTCTTTTTCATCACACAGTACAAAGGATTTTGCTTACACACACATATTTCCTCCAGCAAAATAAGCCTTTTGGCTATTCCAGTGCCACTAAAATACACGAGTGTAGAAAGTACAAATGTAGCGGCGGCATACATTAACGCTCTCGCATAAAGAGAACGTGTCAGGTGAGGAGAGGAGGCGCCAGCCCGGCTCTGTTTTCAGCCGTTTGCATCATCAGGTAAAATTCTTTCATATTCTGGAGAAACTCTTGCAGGAAGACGCGTTAATTAAGGGAGAGAAGGAGACTGTGGCGACACACACACACACACACACACACACACACACACACACACACACACACACACACACACACACACACACACACACACACACACACAATCTTACACAAACAGGAGCTCAGGCGCACATGCAGCATTTGATTCACACCCAATTTATGAACTCATGCACACACGCACACACCTCACTGACTCAGTCACACACATGCAGCTGCACACTGAGTTGCCCTCACAGCCTCACACACACACACACTTCCACAGAGTTGGTGTTTGTCTTCCCGTGGGCGATTCTGTTCTTGGATCATGGTTAAAACAATCCTATTAGCTAATTAAGGCAGAGCTGGTTAATAAAGGCGGCCGCGTCTCCGAGGGACGCGTCTCGGTGGGATTCAGCCACAAAGGAGCCGACAACGGGAGATTCAGAGATTCCTCAGGAGGATTTCATGACCTGTCGTTCTTGTTTGTGACGGAGGCTTCTTCACTGCAGGGAAGAATGTTCTCATCTTTAAAGAGACCGGTGATGTTTCATCATCTTTCCTCTGAACAGGGAATCAAGACGATTCAGCAGCGACTGTGAACCACTCGCTGCCTCTTGAAGTTGAAGGGAAAGTCGTCTCTGAAACATTTGAAATCACTATTGTGAAGCTGTCATTTTGTTGTGTTTTGGTTTTCCCCGGATTATTCAGGTCCAATGATAAGATAATGAAATACTATATAAAGATTTGCTCTGATGTGTGAACAGTGAAATTTCTTTAAAGGCACATTTAGGTGGAGCAGGGACACAAGTCATTCCGTAAGCATCTACTGCAGGTCGACCATTTAGACCTTTGACCTTTTAAAATATCCTTTATACAATCGTGTACAATTTTTTAATTTATGCAAGTACCGGTACAACCAACAGCTCAACACAAGTTCAAGCTCAGAACATATAAATGTTCGATCTTTCCAAAACCCTGGATATTAGCGATAATAATGAAACTGGAGTCAAGTTGCATCTCTTTGACTTTCAAGTCGAGGAAGAGACAAATCTGTGGTGAGGGAAGTGGCTGCTGCTTCCTACAGAGAAGAAGAAGAGGCGGAAGAGGAAAAGGAAGAAGAAGAAGATGAGGAAGAGGAAGAGGAAGACGGAGCTGCTGGGATGTGATATCCTGCTGACATGAGTGATTTACATGTGGGTCATGTTATGCATGATTTATGCAAAATTAACAGCTATTACGAGTATGGGCTTCCTATGGGGTTCCTCATGTCTCACTCTGCACAGAACAACGCACGTTCTCCTGGGACTGACTGTGATGTGTGTGTGTGTGTGTATGACAGTGAGAAAGAGAGAGAGGGAGAGGAGAGAGAGAGAGAGAGAGAGAGAGAGAGAGAGAGAGAGAGAGAGAGAGAGAGAAATTGTGACAGAAAGACAAAAAGGAGCAGACAGAACATTTCTGCTTGTGTGTTGCAATATTTGAGAGCAAAGTATATCTGCGTCTGCAAAAATGTGGGTCCATATAAGTGTGTGTGTGTGTGTGATTGTGTGTGTGTGTGTGTGCGGCCTGTCAGCCTGCAGCAGGGACTCAGATTGCGGAGGAGAGAGCTGCACTGACAGAGAACAGAGATGTAATTAACCCTACGGGATACCTCCTCCCCCACCACACACACACACACACACAGACACACACACTCAGTATTATCTCCATGAGTTCTGAGGACGTTGCATTGACTTACATTTATTTCCTGGAGACTTTATAACCTTAACGTTAATTACTAATTTTGTGTAAACAGATTTCAGACACACACACACACACACACACACACACACACACACACACACACACATATACAAACACTCACACTTTGAACTCACTTAATTTTAAAAGTCAAAATGTGCTCTTCCTCTCTTCTCTTCTCCCTTCCTCACTTTTCTTCACTTCCCCTGCTTCTCTCTCTCCATCATCTCACATCTCGTCTAACTTTCTCTTCATCCACCTTTTTCTTTCTTTCTCCTTCCCACCTAGTTTCATCTTCCTCCTTTTCCTGTCCTCTTTTATAAAACCTCCAATCATGTTGTCTCCAGCCTGTATCGCTCCTTTGTTCTCTCGTTCTTCTTCTTCTTCTTCACTCCTTCTCTCCATCTTCTCTTTTTCATCACCCCACTTGTTTTCCAGCACCTCAGAACATCTACCTTCTTTGTGTTTTTCCACCATTCTCACTTCCTCTCTCCTCTTTTCCTTCCTCCTGTATCGTTCCTCTCCTCTGCCTGTTTCCTCTGTTGGTCTCAGCCTCCCTCCCTCCTCCTCCTCCTCCTCCTCCTCCTCCTCTTTTCATCTGTTCCCTCTTTACCTCTCTGCATCATTACCCTGAGGGATGATGTTAGGTATATCTCCTCTTCCTCTCTCTCCGTCTCATTGCATAATGCACCCAGTGGTACAATAGACACAGCTTCACAATTACAGCCTCGATGTCCAAACATATTATCCTTAATAACTTTTCTCCTATTTTTCCATCAGACAGTTTTATTAAACCTCCACACACATAATATCCAGCTCACTCAGTTCATACTCTTAACTTTTAAATATGAAGCACACACGTCACACTGCATTGTCAATATTTCTACATATTGAATGATACACAAACCGAAGTGTTCAGATTCAATGGAAAACGTTTACTCTCCTGGAATCGAGGGACGGAAATCCTCGTAGAAAACATGAACATAATTCTGATTGAAAACAAACACATGGATCTGAATTGACCAGACTTGTAAAAAGGCCTAATCTAGGACGAGCTGCCTCATGCATTTATGCAGGGAGTTTTTTCGGGGGGATTGAGTTTGTCCTCGAAACGCTGCATAAATTGCAAACTGCAGTGCGGCCGTTTAATGTCCGGAGCACACACGAGACAAACAAAACAAGCAGTGCTACAAACTAATTGACAAAATACAGTATTTGTCTTTGCCGTCGCTTACAGCACACACAAGTGTTTACTGATCTCAGGCCTGCCGCATGAATCACAGCTACAATATGAGTTATTGGAACGTTCTCTGATCCAACACCTCGACTGTTCAGTTTGGTTATCGATGGTTAATGGGGTCAAGCTACTGTCACGTCTTTCCTACACTATAAACTGAAGTTTAAGGTTTATTAACAAATGATGAATTGCCAGTTGCATGGGATGTTTCATTGAGCCACAGCAGAAAGCTGAACTAAAAACCTGCCGCTGCACAAAGAGCTGTTCACCTCGGATTCAAAGTTCAGGGAAGCTCGAGTCGGGACGCAGAACCTGAACTGGTCTGTTTAGAATAATGAAAATATCACAAGTCAAAATATCACCAAATGTGACACTGCATTTCCTTTGGCCCTGAACAATACATGTGACAAGAGAATGGTGATTTCTGGAATTATTATGACTGATACTCGTTTTCATTGGGGCGACGAGAAATTGTCAAGAAACAGATTCTTGTCTTGGGTTTTGATGCCTGTCGATTGTCTGTACTGTATCTTTCACATGTTCCTACAATAACCAGTTTCCCATTCATATTTGTCGCTATGCATCAAAAATAAAGAACACAAACCAACCTGAACTGACAGTAACTGTTCCTGCAGTTACTTACCTCTATCCTACCTCTCGTACATTCCTACTGATTCGTTTTTGGAAATTAACAAATACAAACTTCAACTGATAAGAGAAGCGGTCACAGTCTGGATTACAGAATGCGTCCAGTGTTTGGGCTGAAGACCTCCTGCATGGCTGCCGGAGGCCAAATGCAATTTCCTGCAAGACAGCCGTTTCCATGCAGAAATGAGAAGACGGTTTGTGAGGTCTGTGACCCTGGAGCCGTCCCCCCCCCCTCACCCCCTTCCCGAAAAACTGCCGTGTATTCATGTCCCAGCTCGGCCTCGGGGCTACGACTCGCTCCCATTCCAACCACCACACACCACTCTCGTGCAGGAGGGCGCACGCTGCCACTGCGTGTTGTGTGTGTGCGTGTGCATGTGTGAATATTGTCCGTGTTTACACGCATGCCTGCATGCATATCTGTCATTGTTGTGTTGCATATGCCGTGTGCATATATTTGCCATTTCTGAAAAGGCAGCAAAGGGCAAAGTGTGGACGGCAGATTTACAAAAGTGTGTGTGTGTATGTGTGTGTGTGTGTGTGGGGTCACAGACAAAAAGAAAGAGGTGAAAGAGAAGAAGACTTTGGGGTGAATATGGTTCTGAAACTTGCTTACAGAGGAAATTTCACAATATCTGGCATTGACTCAGATTCAGTCTCATTTCACAAGAGGTCAGAAGAACATTTAGACTTCTTGAACTTTATATCTTTTACCCATGAACATGAGATATATCATGTATATTATCCTTTAGATGATTTTACTGAAACGTGGATGCATCTTTGGATTGAAACAAGAATTTATCAGGTGGAACTTTTTGTAAAACACAACTTTTTATCATGTGCTGACCCCTTATCTCCACCGGGCCCAATAAAGGTCCCCTTCAATTAAAACAACTTATAGATCAACTCCCACATTCAGTATGATAGAAACAAGTTCCTGCTTTTCTTTCGGTATGAAACGGAACTTGTTGGAAGTTCTAGACTGTGGAGATGATCTGTTTATGCCTCAGCTTGTCTTCACATGCTGGATAACGTTTCTCATGGGACATTCATTACAAACTGTTAGTCTCTTCCTCACCAGAGTGACCTTTACTCAAAAGCAAATTGGTCTTTTCAGTCACCGGTTTGTTAATACAATCATTTATGGGCACAATTCCTCCCTTTTTATCTTAATAATAGTAATAATATACAAACTGATTTGAGGCCAAATACAGTTTTAAAGTTCTGGAGAAATCTCCCATGTCCAGGTCGTCTGTGTACGAGAGTTTAATATGATCAAGTTTGAATGTTTATGTCTTTGTAAGTTAATTACTTTTATCCTTGTAACAGACATTTTTATTCTCAGTGGGTTAAAGTAACCTGGTAGTTGACTTTATCTTTACAAAAGATTAAAGGATTTTCGCACAGATCAATTGTGATAAAATGTCCCGTTAACCTTCAGACTAATGTGTAATGTGTTACTAGATTATTGACACGTTTAATGTGACCCATACATGAGCTTTACAGTATGAGTGACATTAGCTTGTGAGATGCGATGCTGCCAGACACCACGGGACCTGAGTCTGAGCCGTGTTGATCTGAACGATACGTCTCCATCATCACTGCTGGCAGAGCTCTAACGCTGCTGCTGATAGATGATGAGAGGAACAGCAGCGAGAGCCAGAGTCAGATGTTGGATGTGCAGGAGAAACAGGCTTTAATGCATCGTTGCATCTTATTGGATTTGATTATTAATTGGCACTTGCTATTGGGATGTTGCTGCTCCATTTATCCTCCTTATATGGGAAACCACTGATGGTCCACACAGTGGGGTCTTCAGGGTTTTCTGTCCCGTCACAAACCCGTGTGTGTCCCTGCAGGCTTCTCCACACAGAGTTCAGAACACAGTGACCTGTTAGTTTGTGATTAGCCACGAGGGGCGGCTGCATCGTTCCTCTGGGCTGATGTGTTTACTGCTGCCTTGTTTATTTTGATGTTTCCGAAATATCCTCCATGCAATATTTATGCCCCCCCGAAGCATACGGCATTAAAAAGTGACAGAGACGAACACGGACGCAGACAGAGAGAGAGAGGGAGGAGGACACAGAGGGACGGACACGGAGATCATAACTGTGTCACTGTGTGTCCCCGCTCGCTCGCTGGTTTCTGTAAACAGCGGCTCTGTGAATTCCCAGAGTCCGCCTCTCCGCCAAACAGTTTTTATTTCCACGCACAAACACTTGGAGCGGAACAGAGGAGCAGCGTGACGCCCACCGCAGAGGAGCAGTTATTGGAAATCACAAAAACACAACCACACACACACACACACATACACACACACACTCATCCAGGGGCAGTTAGTAACGTGTGGATGCAGAGACACACACAATCATACACAAAGACACGTCACATAAAGCTACTCAGGCAAACCAGACACACACACACACTCACTGCACAAACTACACAAATACTCACAGAAACAATTACACTATATATCCTTTTTGCTTGGTGACATAAAAACATCAAACTTGATTTATGTATTTACACGAAAGTCATTTGAGGGATTCGTTTTCCTGGTCCAGAAACACTAATCTAATGCTAATTTACAGATCACTTTTTAATGAGAGTGCCCCAGGATTACTTTCACTATTGCTCTTAGTTATTAATCAATGTGTTAATGTCAGAGTTTTAAAGGATAATTTCACATTTTCTCACAACTTGAGTATCTTACTTTTGTAGTTTTGGGCCTCACGGGGACAAAGTGCTGGAGCCACATGAGAATAATTAAAACAGATTTAACTTGTTTATCAACTTGATCCTGACCCAGAAATGAAGCAATGATTTTAGTGATTTGTTTAAAAGCATTAAGTTTAAAAACTTCTTCCATCTAAAGTCGACATATGATATACAGTTTGTTATTTTATGTATTTAAAAGGTTCTGCAAAGTTCAAAGTCATGAGGTCCTCACAGAGAAATCCTTTCTGATATGATGTGATAACGAGGAATCTTCCATCTTTATCATTATTACCACTTGTACAGTAAAACATTTATTTCCTGACATAAACTCATCCTACTCTTTGTTGTGTGTGAATCAGGAAATGAAGCCACGTCTCTCCCGGCTCCTTCAGGCTCAGCAGGAAAAACTTTGTTAAAGGTTAAAGGTCACAGAGAAAGTTCCCACAGAAACTGACGGAGAGCGAAAGTCATCTCAGTTTTTTTTGGCTCTGAAACAACTCAAACCATGTTTCTCCTCCATCTCTGCAGGATTCACAAACTCTGAGGTTTCCTCCAAACCTGGAACCGGGCCCAGATAATCAGATCAGCACAAACCAACAGTTCAGCCACGTGATCTCAAACTCTTCATGTGAAGGTGAAACCAAAACTTGGTTTTGTTTTTTTACAGTTTACTGTTACCTGACAAACCTTGTTAAGACTCATGTGACTCCAATGTTTCCATGTTCAATGATCAACTTAGTGAGAACAATGATATTATTATCATGTGTTGACAATGATCGACACAACAGGATTCAAAATAAACCAGAACTAACTGTCAAAGAGGAGCAGTAAACAACATCTCCCACAACCAGGGAGATCATGTTTTAACCCCTTCACACTAAAACTAACTTTCCTCACTTTCTTTTGATTTTCACACATTTTCATTGATTTCTCAGAGAAGAATTCATGGATCTTGATGATATTTCGGGGACTTGTGCGTCGATGAGTGTGTGAAATTCGCTGCAGATCCAAATTTTAAAATACAATGAATTTAAAAAGGGGGAAAGCTGAGGATCACTCTCGTTACTTTTATAATCCAATTTGACAAAATTCATGTCTGATGCGTGTGATTAGTATTTAGTATAATCGAGACCTGCCTGACTCACACAGACTCAAATGAAGCCACATGTAATAGAGTGAAGTTCAGTCAGAGCGAGTTTGGTCTAATCATCACTGTTCTGCATCCGACCTGATTACGGAGCGGTGGACTCCAACCAACTGGCTTGTGTTAGTTTCACTCTTTTCCGGAATATAAAAAAAAGAGAGACACACATGAACACAGCGTGCACATGCTCCCAGGCACACACACACACACACACACACACACACACACACACACACACACACAGACACACACTGGCAGCGATCCCCTCCCCTCTCTTCCTATCTGCTTCTCCCTGCAGCTCTCTCCCAGTCTCTCTAATTGACTTCTGCTTTCTTACATTTCATTTCATCTCTTATTTCAGTTTTATTTCCCTCTTTTTTTTTATGATCCTCTCCGTCTTCAATTATTCATCCCTCTCTTTTTCTCTGTCTGATTTCCTCCCATCTGGTCTCGGTGATGTTTAATTCACCTCTTCATTTGGAGGGAAAGGGGGCTGGGGGGGTTGTGGTGGGGGGGGCGGGGGGGAGGCTGCTGTGCGCTGTTAATTGGTTTTTAAGAGTGGTAAGTACACACACACACACGTACCCACACACACATTCACACATACGCTCTTGCGCTCAGATACACACACACACAGTTAAAACACACACACATCCCCCCCTCCACTGTTAGAGCACACTGTACATGTCTGCTGGCATTAACATCACCAAATGAGCATGGAGTGAAAAACCATGTGAGAAGAGGAGGGCAATTGTGCATGTGTGTTTGTGCATGTGTGTGCATGCGTGTGCATGTGTGTGCGTGTGTGTGGGTATGAGTGTGTTTACATATCTTCCAACTGTGGACCCTGTGAGATACTGGACAAGCACATTAAAAACCCAAAACATCAGCCACTCTTCATCTTCCTCATCGTGGTGTTAGCACTGATGCCTCACAGCAAGAAGGTTCCCGGTTTGAATCTGGCTTCCTCCCACAGTCCAAAGACATGGAGACCGTAGGTGTCGCCCAATTGAGTGACTGTGTTACTATCATCATCATTCCACCGGCGCATCATTACAAACTGAGAAGCTCTCTCACTTCTCGTCAAATTTAAACCTCATGTTTCCATCATTGCCGATCGGAGCCGAAGCTATAAAGTACCTGTGTGTGCTGCTGAGTCAAGTGACCCGGGAGTGAATGCAGATTGTATTCATTCCCATTCAAGACAAAGGATGGATGATAGTAGGTGTTAGTGGTTTTTTGGCCAGTGGAAAATGGGCTTTAAAGAGGACTGGTATCAACAGCACGAGGGATTTGAACAAACACTGCACCACTGGTGTGTGGTTCAAAAACAAACCCCCGCTTCACTGAGCCTCAACAGAACCAAACTCACATCCTCAAATCTTTCAAGCACAGCAGGTGTTTCGTCAGACTCATTTCCTAGAACCTTTGAATGCTGCACTTCACAATTACTTGAGATTCAAACCTATGATTTCATCCCCTTCTTTATCAGACAAATATAAACTCTGTCTTTCTTGATTCTTGAAGTTGGACATTGAACCTCAGAATTCCATCGACCTGTCAGGGATCAAACCCACAACCTTAAAGCTACTCATCATTCTCCTCTGGATGCGACTCTTCAAAGAACAACAAATTTTGCTGAGTATCAAACCCACAACCCTCTGAATGGTCCTGTTACCCCTTGTGCCTTTACACTGGGCCACCGTCACCTGCCAGAGGGGGGTCCCACCTCTTTCCTTTTGATGGCCCCCGGAGGAGAGAATCAGAAGAGGAAAGAAGGGAAGAGGAGTTCTTAACTAAACAGCTCAGGACTCTGGCAGGTCACGGTCGCCCCGGCCCTGTCGCCTCCTGCTGGCCTTCCTGCAGCCGCCCGCTGCCTCAACACCTTCAGTCACACTTCAGAGAGGAGTTCAGGTGCTTTGTGAAGTGGATCATAAGCTGAGGGGGGTGGGAGAGCCTTTATACTGTAGTTGAGTAGAGTCTTGGTCCAGATAACCGCTAGCTGCTAATATTCATGGATCCATGTATATAAGACATATAAACTCTTAGAAAATCATCTATTAACCATCATTGTTTTCTGACAGTTAACGTTTCTTTCAGATTTCTTAAGATTCAGACGTAGACTCTTGTAAAGTTAAACTTTGCATGCTAGCCTGCGGACCGTGCAGGGACCCCTCGGGGGACGAGCAGTCTGCGGTTAGAGACAAAGTCGACTGCTCCACGAGGCCCAGTGGATTCACAGTCTCCACCCAAAGTGGGGACTCACTACGCTGTGAGTAACACAGCTCACATGCTATAAATTATAAGGCTGTGGGTTCAGGCTTCAGTTCACTCGGTGAATTCTGACGTCTGACTTTTCCGACCGAGTGACGCTAAGAGTCGCTGCTCGAGTCGTCCCGGCCAGACGGCTCGATGAGTCAGAGGACGATTGAGAAGATGAAGTATAGCTGCCAATATACGTCACTTACACAGTACACAGTGTATGAGACGTACATCTTTTATGAAGTGTATCCATTAAGGTTTTTACCATGATAGCGACTGTCATGTAACCGGAGTGCATCTGGTTACATCTGTCTGTCGAGCACACAGGATGAAACACTGCAGGATTATTTGCAAGAAATTTGACAAAACAAGTTGTTTAAATGTAAGAAATAATATAAAAATGAAAATCCTTTTACTTTAATAAGCAAAAGCATAAAAACTGATATATTTAGATTTTTACAAAACCGTTTTAAATAGCGTTCCACAAAGCACAGCAGTACAACAGTCCACAGTTGGCAGGGCAGGAATGTATGTGTGTATGTGTGTGTGTGAGGAGTGGGGGTGGTGTTTGTCAGTGTGTGTTTTTTGGTGCATGTGAGAGTGAACGCGTATGAGTGAGCAGGTCAATGCTGTGAACGCTGCATTCGATAAAAATTAGACTGAGTGCACGGATGGATGTGGACGTGTGTTTCCTCGTGCTTCTGTCTTTCTGAGGACCGATGTCTGTCAGGTCTTCACTTCCTCTTCACAGAGCCGAGCTTCAGTTTTATGGTTGAACTTTGGAATCAGGTTTAAGTTACAGTAAGACTCCATATTGGTCGATGAGGGTCCTTAGAGGAATAGAAGAATACGTGTTTGTTAGAGGAGGAGGGTAAATCTACCAAAGATCTAAAGTTTGGTACAGAACGAAGTAAGTTCGGGCACTTATTATCTATTTTTATCACTTGACTGCAGAAACACATATCATCACTTTCGGAAGCTGTTAATATCTAATGTGGTGGCACAAAAAAAAAGCTGAGAAATCCAGGTTTTCACTTTCCCTTTGGCTTTGAGTCGGTTTCCAACTCAACCAGCGGCGGCTCTGTGGAAGCGTTTTCTGCTGAAAACAGCTGCTTGGTGAGAGAGCTGAGGTGAGAGAGCTGAGGGAGCCGGGCACCTTTTTTTTTATTATTATAAATGTGCAAGAGACCTAAAATAAAAGGTGCTAAAAAAGCTGATGAAGAGCTGCAGAGTTGGGTGATTTTATGTGAGTTAAGTGAGGTGAGAATCCTCTTTTTTATTAGAGGAAGTCATTTGATTTAGAAGTAGAGCGTCTGCCGAGTGAAAAACTTTCCCCCATAGGATCAGGTCTAAAGTTTACAGAGATATTATTCATGTGAATATGAGTATTAAAATGAAAATATGCATAATGTCTATAACACTAATCTTAATGTCATTTCATTTAAGCAGCTCACTTAAGATATAGATTTAATCTTTCACTACAAATAAGAAATGACGCAGTGTAATGTGTAGATAGAGAATATTCAGAGGTTCTCTGGGTTTTGAACATTATCAAGTCATTTTAGACATTTTAATGATTTTTTTTTATATCCTATATTACTATATTACACACTGTGATAATGTGGAAAACATGTTATTATAATGATGGAAATTTTAATGAAGCTCATGGTGTTAAGATCAAATGTTTGTGTGAGTGACATAAGTAGTTACAATATGGCAGCAACTTATAATAGAGTGTGTGCAACCTCCTCTGTGTGTGTGTGTGTTCGTGTGTGTGTGTGTGTGTGTGTGTGTGTGTGTGTGTGTGTGTGTGTGTGTGTATATCCACTCTACATTCCCCGACAACACTGCAGCCACATCATTAGCCACATCCTCTGACTCCAACCTGGACGTCAGATCAGAGGAATGGAACTAAGTCGGGAGCAGATTAGTCATTATCCAAATAACGACCTCGCTCGGCTGTGGCTGTGCCATTTCCCCTTCAATAAGAATTGGTGATGTGAACTCCGCTGAGGCAGAGGAGATGAGATTCTGCTGTGAAGTGAAACAGTGAAGAGAGAAATAACATCGCCGCAGCCTCATGAGCACGAGGACAGAAGAGCTCTGCCTCAAACGGGGATGAGGATTCTTTAATTTTAATGATGACAAATAAAAATTCGAGCCTCTGCTGCCACATAAATGAGATGTTCCTGTGGTTTGATCTAATTGTTGATGAGAGTCTTCATGGAGCTGCTGCAGTAATGCTGCATGAGCAGGAGCCCGGGCCGCCGTCCAATGAATAAAACAAAACTGAATGTAAATGTCAAGTTCTCACAGAGAGAAACAAAAAGAAAGGTCCGCGGGTTAAGAGATTTGTTTTGAGATGTTCTGGGTAAACCGTGACCTTCTCGTCAAAAAGGGAAAACGCACATGTTGTGTAGCGCTCCGTGTGCCACTGTGGTCAGCACCTCACAGTATGCAAAGTGCGTCCCTTGATTTCCATCTCGAAAACGAAAAGCATGAAATATCACTTACACCCTCCGACACGAGAGCGCGATAACAAGTTTCCAAATAGAAATCTGTTCCCGAAAGTCCGGGTGGAAATTCAATTTATTTCCTTCAGCGCCGCTGACAGAAACACACCTCATTTGCATTTTATTTTCTTCCCTGCATCTCAAAAATTCACTTAAAATTCCTTCCCCCTTCCCACAGCGACTGCCTGACACTTTCTCTCGCAGTTCCTACGTTTCCTAATGCATAGATATAATAGAGCTGCACTGAGCGGCTGTGAGATCTTGCCAAAGCCGAGTGTCGGAGGCCCTGCTTCCTTTTTGTTTTGTTTTTTTGTCAGAACTTCACAGAACTTCACAGGCCGGCAGCATTCAACATTCATCGTTTCTTTCCTCTGATGTAAGATACCTCAGCTGCTGCAGACTTTGAAGATCTGATCTCGCTTCTGCAAATAATGGACATAAAGTCACAACTTGTGTGCACTGATCTGGAGTCTGTCACATGCTGTATGTTTTAGTTTGGAAGTGTAGTTTAGGGAATCGCTCAACCCCCCCCGCCTGATGGCTGATTCAAGAGACACGTGTTGAGACAATGTTTGAGGGTTTGAGCCCATTAATTATCCCTATTTTAAATATTAATAGAAACTTTAAATTATCACTTTGATCACATGGTTACATCCGACAAAAAATATACAAAGAGAAATGTGAATATTCAATTCAACAGCTGCTGTTTTGAAGCCTCGTGTTTCACATCGTGTCCGGGGCCGTCTTTAATTCTTGGGAGACCACAACAGCCCATATTTGGAGAAGCAGGGGGTGGAGCCTGACTGTGCACGTGGACACTGCACGCCCACCTTCACCTGCAACCTGCAGCCTGGATGGAGACACACCTGTCAATCACGGCGTGTTGCGACAGCACGATTCCACCCGGGCCGTCCTGATTCCTCTCCAGGGGACCGGGAGTCTCTTTGCTCTGATATTCAGGTGGAATCGAGTCCGTCTTTGGGAAAATACAATTTTAAAAGCGATCTGAGACAAATTAGCTTCGGGGGCCAGAATTAAAGGTAATAGGTTGGATCTCTGCTCTAAATGGAAATTGCCTTTCTCCTCTCTCTCTGTTCCTCTGTTTCTCTCCCAGCTCAGCTGCAGCCTCTCAAGCGAAGACGCTGACAGACTGACGCAGCTCAAACTGCTGCACAGATTTCCCGTGGATGAAGTTTTACTTTCTGCTGATGACATTTTGAGTGGGTGGAACCTTTCTCTCTGACTTTCACTGCTCACTCTGACAACAGACTGTAATAAAAAAACACACTAACATATTGCAGAGTTTGCCTCCATCTTGCTACAGTGAGTTTTGGAGGCAGTAAGAGTGTCTGGGTGGAGCTTGTAAGAAGCAATGACCAAGGGTAACACAGTTAAACACCCTGTACACAGCACTTTACACAAAACTCTGGGCTGAATGAATATTTCTAAACTTCTGAAGAGAATAAACATCTTAATTATGACCTCTGCAGAGGAGGATATGTTCAGGTCTGTGTTTAGTTTGTCTGTAGCAGGATTATGTAATAACTACAGACGGACAGATTTCCATGAAACCCGGTGGAAAGATGTGATAAAGGTCAAAGAACACATTAGATTCTGGTGCAGATCCAGATCTAAATATAAATCCTGATCTAGTGAATTTAAATGTTGTTTCAAGAGGAGACTGCTGGGCTCTGGGTGCCATGAACTTACTAATAATACACATTGTGTATTTGGAAATTTGATTTTAGTATCGTAAATTTACATTATTGAATTGCTTTTTACTTGTCTGAGCAGAAGTTCATGTTTTTACCCTGAACTTTTACTTCCTCTCGTTTGAAAAATCTCTTCTATGAAATCGTTCTGTTTTAATATGATTCATCTGCTTTATAACATGTTTATTACAAGTGTCCCTCTATCTATCTATCTATCTATCTATCTATCTATCTATCTATCTATCTATCTATCTATCTATCTATCTATCTATCTATCTATCTATCTATCTATCTATCTATCTATCTATCGATCTATCGATCTATCTATCTATCTATCTATCTATCTATAATTTCTCTGTATTTGGGGGGAACCTGTAAAATGGGACATAAAGAGTCCATAAGGGGCGGCTCTAAAAGATGTGACCCTTAAACTGTGATGTATTTATGTATGTGTCACGAGTCACTCTTCACTTTCAAGCCTTTCCGATGCAGTGGCAGTTGTTTGACTTGTTTCTCCATTAAAAACCAGACAAACAGAGAAGGCCTCATTTCCTCTGCTGCAGACGATTTCCCTCCGACACACTGACCCGACCCGACAGTGAGAGCAGTGCTGCTGTCTGTCCAGGGACACTCAGGGGGCAAAACTGACATTACAGTTACCGTCCTCAGTGTTGTGGGTCGTTTACCTCAAACCGTGACCGTTGGACACAAGGTGCTTGACGGAGCAGCCGAGGACACAAACAGACACACACACGCAGAGCGGCCGTCGCTCGGTCCGTCTCTCCGTCTGTCTTTTTGTTTGTCCCTCTGCTGTCCGTTTCGATTTGTATCCAGCTGTGGATCACTGCGTCTCTCTCTCTCTCTCTCTCTCTCTCTCTCTGCACGTCTTCCCCTGTTCCCTCTGTCACTCTCTCCTCCGCTCATCCTTTTTTCAGTCTGTAGGCGTGTCTGTCGGTCCCTGTCAATCACTCCGTGGCGCTGCCGTGTGTACGTGCGTGTACATGTGCCACTGTGTGTATGATTTTCTGTTTCTGAACTCGTTTCCCACTGACTCCGTCTCTGTGCCCTCTCCAGCTCCCGTCTCCTCTCTCTCCTCTTCCCCCGTCTCGCTGACAGTCTGTCTATTTCAATCCGTCTGTTTATCTGTTTATCCTGATCTTTTTTGGCTCAGTTTTTTCTCTTCGAGATTGTGTCACATGCACAAACACACACACACACACACACACACACACACACACACACACACAATTATGAACATACACACACACACATCAGCCTGCTTTCCTTCTCTGGGCTCCTCAGGGGACATGTAAGTGGGACAAGGGGGAGAGAACAAACAGACCAAACTTCAATCTAGGCTTTTCACTCTTTGCTCCTCCTTCCGCGAACCCCCATACCCCTGACGCACACACACACACACACACAGACACACACACACACTTACACGCATACAAACACACTCTCTCTCCCTCCTCCTCTTCCTCTTGACAAACACTCGCTCCTTTGCCCAGACCCAGCAGCCTGTTTGGCAGGGTCGGCTTGTTTCAAACTCACAAAACACTGGTGCAAAACCTGAAAACTTGCACAAACACACACATATTGAAAGGCATGATCCGAAATCACACACACATGCACACACACACACACACACACACACACACACACACACACAAACACACACACATACACACACATACTGCCTCCTGAAAATGCTAATTGCCTTGTTGACAGTGAAATATTTAAAATGAAGCATGAATTATATAAAGAGACATTGATTGTGTATTTGCTGCGTGAATAAGACATGAGCGTCCCGTGTTTCTTCTCTCTCTCTCTCTCTCTCTCCCCCCCCCCTCTCTCTCTTCCTCTCCTCCCTGTCACTCAATGATAAAAAGCTTCACCGATGATCCGTCAGAAGAACGAAACGCGTGAAGTAAAAAGGAGAAAAAGGAAATCCACTCATCTTAAAAGTCATGTTCAACAGTATGGAATAAACACCTCGTTTCTCTCTCTCAGCTTCCATCTTCACACTCTCCATCCAGGTCACTGTGCCAGCGTCTGTTCACACTTTCATACATGACCTCAAATCAGCTCTCTCACTCCCCTCCCTCTCACTCTCTCTCTCTCTTGCTCTCTTTTTTCTTCTCTTTCCTCCAACACATCTTCAGCTGCTCCATTTCATCGTCTGAACTCTGGCAGGTGAACAGAGTGGGTTTTATTTTATTGTTCTACAAATTAATAACTCATACCCATGAATGTATCTTCCTTTTGGATACTGATGTTTCCTGTGGATGGCACGGTGGTACAGTGGTTAGAACCATCGCCTTAAAGCCCTGGGTTTGAACCTGACAGCCAACCATGGGCCAGTTTGCGTATTATCCCTGTTTCTTCTGCTTCCTCCACAGAGTCCAGAGACATGTGAGTTGGGTTAAGTGGAGAATTTAAATGGCCTGTATGGACGAGCACTGAACTCTGGGTATTTCCCTGAACTTTTCCATTCCAAGCCCCCTTTTGTAAAACGCCCAGAAAATGTCTGAATGCTCCAGAGATTTTTCCTCTTGTTGTGAACACGCATCTGAAAAATGTCCGAACCCACTCATCGGGACATTTTCCCAGAGTTCATGTCTGAGAGCGGCTCGTACGTCAGCCCTGTGACACGCTGTTGATCCGTCCAGAGTGAACCTCGCCCCTCGCCTGATGTCAGCTGGGATCGGTTCCTCAAATTATAAGTGGTGTACAGACTGGATGGACTAACTCAAAGTGGCTGGCGGCTGCTAGAACACATAATTAGACAACAGTGGTGTAGTGTTCGTCCAGCTTTGTGGGGACAGGCTTACAAGGCTCTAAAATCCTACACTGTCGGGATGAACTTAAACTCACCATCAGAGCCCAAACTCATTAATGCTCTTGTGTGAAGTTTCAGTGTCCACTCAAATCATTTAACATTATGTTTTACATCTATAAAACATTATGTTGCATACATTTTTTACACGCCTCTTTAATGTCACGCTCTCTTAATTTATTAACACAGACTATTAATTTAAGGGCATGAATTAATAATCAGTAAACACAACTTTATTAACGTGCCACAAAAACCACAAGTTTTATTTCAGAGAGGATGTTTGACCCACTCTCGATTCAGTACAAACTCAAACTACGCCAGAAAACTTTCTCTCTCTCTCTTTGCCTTCTTGTCTTTCCCTTTCATTTTCTCCTCCTTCGTTCCCTCTCTCTTTTTTTTCAATCTCTTTTCTAACCACTCATCTTTTTCTGTGTTTTCCTTTCCCTCCCTCTTTCTTTCACCCCCCCTCCCTTCCTCCCTCATTCCTCGGAACAGTTTTAATTAACCGGTAGCCTGGGGTCAACCTCTGCTCCTCCGCATCAGCGTGTACACACACACACACACACACACACACAGACACACACACACACATGCGTTTATGTGTGTTTTTGTGTGTTATGACAAGCATAATTGATTCTCTCCTCTCTATTCTAACAGCAGATACTTGCACTGATTCCTCTTTAATGTTCAGAACGGGTTGAGTTTGAATCCCCTTGGTGTGAAGCAGGAACATGAAATGAAGTGTGTGTGTACGTGTGTGTGTGTGTACATGGATTTTATCTTTGTAAAGATCCATTTGTAGGAGAATCTGGATGTTCTGGTCGGTCTCTACTTCCTGAAACACCTTTAAAGGGCCATCTGTGGTTCAGGAGTTAGTTTAGGGTTCATGCTGGAGTCAGGTTATGGTTTAAACATTCAGTTGTGGTGTTTGTGTTTAAAGGAAGAGGCTAAGAGATGTGTGGTTTCGTGCAGGGTCCTCACAGAGACAGAAGTACAGGCTCGCGTGTGTGCATGTGCATGCATGTGTGTATGAGTGTTGTAGGCGTGTGGTAAGTGCAAGAGTGTGTGCACCATATGTATAATGACTTGTGTCCATTATGATCGCTGTGTGTGTCAGTGTGTGTGTGTTAGTGTGTGTGTGTGTGTAGTCTGCAGCCCCCTGGAGGTTCTTTCGACATGCGACATTAGCAGTGACACAGAAACGATGCATCAGTTCCATTTCTTGTTGTGCACCCTAACACATACACAACCTCATGCACATACACACACTTGTGCTTCTATGTTTGTGGCGACACTCAGTTATATGTCTACCTTATTCTAACCCTAAAGTTTTAAACATCCATTTCATAGTGTGTCACAAAGTCCTCCCCCACAAAGGACTGTTAGTGAAACTGCTCCACACAAAGTTAGAACACACACACACACACACACACACACACACTCAATACCAACACCAGCACCATCCTGGCCTTCGCTTCCAATTTAATGAATTTTTCATTTGAGTCTTTTACTCTAAAAATCATCAGTGAGAAAATCTTGTTTTTGTGACCGACTGCTGGAGGGAGGAGGGAAATGAGAGCGATCTCTGTGGAGTTGGACCGGAGGACTCGCTTTTTAAAGGCGGCTCTTTGCTCCCACATGCGGAGCCATGGGACACGTGTGTGCATGTGTATGTGTGTCTGTGTGTGAGTGTCTTACAGATGTATATGTTCATGTCAGCAGGCATCTTGAGTCGGTCTGCTTCACTTTCGTTGTGTAGGCTATTTGTGTATCTTTTTTGGGGGGGGAGGTTTGCACCAAGACAGCACGTGTTTGTGTCAGTACATCAGCAAATGTCTATCTGACAGTGTGTGCATGACTGTGTGTTGTAAATGTGTGTGTGTGTGCGTGGGTGTGTGCTGTAAGTGTGTGCGTCTGTGTTTAGAGCAGAAGGTTTTTCATTAGACAAAGTATGAAGGAGGTGGAGGAAGATAAGGAGGAGGCTGGAGGGAGGATATCTCAGTCACAGGACTATCAGCAGGGAAGCAGCCTCTCGGACTGTCCAAACACACACACACACACGCACACACACACACACACACTCAGACAGAACAACACACACACACGTACAGTATGACGAAACAGAAGTGCTTGCTCTGCAGAGGAATGCATGTGCACGTGGGGCAAAGAAAACAAGTACAAATGTTCTGTATTACACACTGAGGCCTGTTCGGGTGTAATTCACCTTAACCAGCTGCTGACGCTCTGAAGTTAATGTGAATTAAAATCATCTCTGTGTCTCGCGCTGCTTTGAAAGTCGTCATTAAGAGTCTGAGAAGCCGCACATGGAGATTAAGGTAAATATAAATAAAAAGTTGTTTGAATATTTGTAGTGAATCATTATAAAGTTTATGGTTAAACTGTAATAGGCTCAATTCCATATTAGAAAGAAAGTCTTTCAATACAAAACAATCAACAAACGTCTTTAAGACCTGAAGTAGTCAAATGTGAAGTTTCTCCAGTGAACGTGAAGATGTGATCTCAGTAATGAAGCCGGTTTCCTGTCGCCTTGATCGCTGCACAGTGACACAGTGTGTGTTCTCATGTTCTTCATCTCTTCATCTGGTTCCACAAAACAAACCTGTTCCAGTGTTTACCCACAAACCCCCTTCACACATACGCCCCCAAGTCCCCAGATATCAAGCTCTCAAAGACGCTCAAGCTTCAATCAGACTCCAGGCAGGTTTTTGTTGTCTTTCTCTTTCCAGCGAAAAAAAAACACACAACAGTCGCTAAAGAATCCACTGTTGTCGTCCTTCGGGGAGACGACAGTGAGATCTGCTCGTCTGCCGTTTACAGTGTTTCAGGATTTAAGTCCACGGATTCTTCACATCGCACCAACTGGTGGTTTATGTGGAGTTTAAATCGGGTAAAATCCAAAACGCAGAACTTACACGATTGCGTTGTTTCATAAGATGGAATTATTCTTGATTCCTTTTGCATTACCACAAAGTTTCAGCTGACAGTGACACTCAGAAGAGCAAGCTTTTCACACACAGTCCCTCAAATAGGCCTGATTACTAAGAACAGTTAATTATTCACTGGGAAATCAGTACAAATGTCAAAGGACGTTCCTGGATCCCTTTGTTGAAATTCACACGAGCATTTCATGGCTCTTCCCCGACTCAAACCACATCCGCCCACCGAGTTTCCTGATAATCTGTCAAGTAGCTTTTCCCATTAAGTTTCATCACAAACAAACATGACAGAGGCGAAAACATCCTCCTGCGGCTGCTGGATTGAAAAAGAGGAGCTGGAAAAACACACCGAGCTAATAGGGGCTCTAACAGCACACAGGCTGAGTGAGCAAATTAAATGTGCAGCACAATAGAAAGTCAAGAGAAATGTGAGTTGACAGCTGCAGTGCAAACACTCTGAGTCGAACATGTGACATGTTACATGCAACACAACGCGAGGACACGAGGAAACATCAAAACACTTCAGAGCCATTTACTTCTCGTGGTCGAAACAAAGGCCGTCCTCTCGGAATCTGAGCTGCAGAGGATCTGTTACTTCCAGGATCTGTGTGTGTGTTTCAGTGGGATTTGTTCAAGGCCTCATTTTTGACTCATCTTGGCCTGAATCCTACAAGGAAACTGTTACAGGGCTGCAGCGATGATAAAAAGAAAACATCCACTTTCTCCTTTCCTCTGGAACAGGAGCCGTATCAGAGCAGCTACAAGCCGGCGAAATGGGTTTACTGAAAAACGACTTTTTGACTCGAGGTTACAACACCGGCTGACACAGGTCGTTATATTGGAAAGTAAAGTATCTGAGGTTTGGAGCGATGGACTCATCTAATTGAGAACACCCCCTCCACACACACACACACACACACACACACACATTCCTGAAATCACAGAGTTCCACTCGATCTGAGAAGGAAGAAAGTCAATTATTTAAGATTTGTTGTTCAAGATTTGTCTCCGGTTTGTGTTTTTTGTAAGAACGAGTCCAATTTGATTATTAGTGAGTATTTTGTTGACGGCTTAAATTCCTTAATCCACAATACTAATTATTCATTATTATATAACAGCAGGATCCAAAAAAAACGGGCTCTAACGATCGGATCCCGCTGCAGATACAAGCTAATCTCATGAATTTGTTAGCAATCCCCCTGATTTGCACATCCAGCAGTTTGCTGAGCAACATTTCATTCACTTTGTAATCGTGTTTGTGTCCACTTGATGAATGCAAGTTCCACTATTCACTTTCTTTTAGCTCCGTCTTTAGTCTCCACCGACTCCTGAGGGAGGAATCTGGCTGTTTAGCTGCAGAACGCTTCACTTTGTTCTGCTGCCGGTCACAAACTGTGTGTGTCTGCGGTTCGCTGCTGAGCCGAGTGCGTTCAGGGAGGTTTAATGAAAAAACACTGCACACGATACAAAAGTCCTTAGAAACTGCAGAGTTGAGAGAAGCTGCAGAGTCGGGTGACAAACTTCTCTGGTGTCATCAGTAAGAATGACTTCTTTAACGTGATACATGATAAACCATAAAATGATCAATGAATTTACTGATGATTTTTTTATTAAAGATAAATAAAATACTGTTTCCACTTAAGTTAACATGTGTAAAACTGTAAATACTTAAAATAAATACATTTAGAACTTAAACAGCCTCTGATTGGTTCCATTTATAATTTCTGTGCCTGTTCTCAAAGCATATTATCACACATCTACAGCACACGTGTGTTACTTGTGTGAGAACAGAACGTGTGAGGTTCATGCAGTGGTTCAGTTTCATGAACCCTCTCAACAAATATAAATACATCTCTCACAGGACTAAAATAACAGAATGTGTTTGGGTTCAGGAATTTATTTAGCGGGGCAAATAATTGGATTGCTGCATCAGTAATTGCTTTTAACCTTGTACCTTTCATTATTTTTGATAAACGCTGCTCATGTAGGACGCTTCTAATTCAAATGTACAAATTTAAACGCTGCTCTGCTCGAGATGATCCTCGGAAAACACATTTCGTATTTTTAGTTTGAGGCATAAAAACACGATTCTGCTAATTTCCAGAATCATTACAGCGTGAAGTCACTGCTCTGATCTCCTGAATCGCTTCTGGAGCTGATTGTTTGGAGCTCGATCGGAAGCTTTTTGAAAGGACGTGCATTTTACTTTGTAAAGATGTCCTAACTCAGCCCAGAAAGGCCCCTCACCTTTTATTTCATAAGCAGAAAATAATCGTTCCCGGCCTTTTGATGATTGGTTATTCTCCAAATCAGAAAAGTTAAGTATGCCTGTTTTTGTTCCTTCTCTCTCCTAGTATATATTTCTCGTGGTTGATGAAGAGACACAGCTAAGGATGTTACTTTTCTTAAAGCTCCCTCAGATGCAGCTAACCAATGCGTCCTTTCATTCCTCTGCAACAAAGGCTCCAGCAGGTGGGTCCTCCTCCACCGATCCCACGACTCACTGCGAGCTGGTGACAAAGCTGACGATGGAACCCTCTGACTCATTTCAGCATCGAGACCCTCACAAACTCCTCTGCCATACAGAGGCCAAACCTTCATAGACAGAATCCTCCAAAGGCTGCTGGGTATCCTCAGATGATGAATAAGCCTCTGTGGGCAGCAGCGGATGTTTCTCCATTAAAAGTCTGACTGGAGTCGAACGTTTCTCAAAACAAAAACCCAAACAGTGATGCTTTTTTGTGGGTGTTTCAGGTCCAGACGCACATTTTGGCCGACCTCTATTAAAAGCAATCTGCAAATGAATGCAGATGAATCTAAAAGCCGATGTGTTTTCTTGTCAGTGTGTTTCGTCTCTTTCGCTCGCCACACGTACTGTTTACCTGCAGGCGACTAAAGCTCCAACGTGATTGGTCCCCTTCCTCGTCCCAAAGAGTCGGACAGAGGCTAATGTGTCCGTCCATCAATACCGTTTGACTTCCCTGACTTTCCCTGTGTTGCACTCAGGCAGTAAATCTTTAAAAACAGGTCAGACAGATACACAGAGTCATGTGAGATCTTTATGCCGGTAAAACATAAAAATTGTGGATCTCTGCACATTTTTTTTCTCAAAAGAACGAATCTCCACGGCACAGAGGAATCAGCAACATGTCTTAAAAGTATATATAGTCTTAAAAGACAAATGTAGAGCTAACCTTATTAAAAAACAAAAAAAATAAAAATCAAAAACTAACACCCCCGACGAAACCTGAACTTTACCCACCCCCAGGCCCTTCTTCGACAACCCTCCTCTAACCACGCCTACCATTTAATCACCACTTCACCTACCAACCACCCACACACAGGCCCCACTCTCCCCGCACGCCCACACCCCTCCCTCCCCTAATCCCTCCCTCACACCTACTCGAAACAACTACTCAAACGATAACAAACTAACCAACCCCTGCAACCCGACACAACCGCCTCAACACGCCACAACAACAAAAGCAACACTGGGCCAACTAACAACGCACCTTAAAAACACTAACAACGCCCAACCGACGGTCCGCTACCACTATCCCAACCACACACTCCCACCTACCCTGACCTTAGCTCAAAAGCCACACGCTAACAACCTTCCAACAACCCAATCCCCACGAACCTCTCCACCCCAATCACCACTTACACTACGACCACCCGCCAACACCTTGTTACCAACACCAACCTTACCACAACCCCCTACCCAACCCAGCGAACCACCCACTAACACCCTGTCACAGTCGGACACTTACGCATCCGGCCGACGCCCCACCACACGGCTAAACTAAATGCAACCCCTCAAGACTTATGCACAACACTGCGATCCCCCCCACAAGCGCCACGCACACTACACATCCCCTAACAACCACACTACTCCGACAACAATGCGCTACACCTACACACACCCCGCCTCCGCTTAAGCACCACCCTACAACGAACACCCCGCCCCACCCCCACAAGCACATACACGAACTTACAACAAACACTGCCTCGAAACAACAACCGCTAGATCCGACCCACCCCCAACCTCCCAGAACCACCCAACCAAATCCACCCAACATCCGACAGACCCCACACGCACCCACAGCAACCCACAACACCCTCCACCCCACGACAAATCGCCACCACCAACCCACCACCAGCCACCCCCGAACCCACCCCGTCACCCTCAACTAAACAACCACCCTTCACTACTCACACCTCGAACTCTCCTACCGCTCCACCGAACTCGACATCTACAACCGCACACCTCTCTCCACCCCCACCAACGTACCTACCCATCACCCCCGCCCTTAAACACGATGCACCCCGAGCTACCCAACACCAAACCACCCCACCCCCATCTCATCCCGCTAGCCAGAGAAAGTGTGCGGACTCCTGCTCCGGCGTTTTAAGTGCCGTACACCTATCACATCGCCAGCAAAAGCCGGACCCTGCCTATAACACCACAACAACGATGCAGCCCAACTCCCGCCAACCCATCACCCCTACCCTCACCCACCCCACCCACCACATCCCCCACAAACCCCCAGCACCAACCCACTACCACCACAGCTTACAACACCTACACACTCAGCCATTCAACATGTCCCGACCAGACACACTAAACACCCCACACCCCCCACCACCGAACCTGCCAGAGTCCCACAACACACCAAACTCTCAACACCACACAGCCTCCCCTAGCGCGCCCTGCAAACCTCTCACCCCTTACCACACCACCGCCAACCTACCCTCTACCCGCCCACACCCAACACAACCTCAACACTCACCCCGAAGCCACTTTGCACCCAATCTCCAACAACTCCACAATCCAACCGACCCCACTCCCCCCAAACCACTACCATACACAAATCCACAAGCACGCCCCAACCTTCAACAAACAAACCTCCCTCACACTACCATCAACAAACACTTCTTGCCCCACTCAACCACGTATCGACCATTCAGCCCCCCGAACCGTAGACGTAACCCCACCCACACGACTCTCCTACATCACCAGACGACCACCCACAACACACCAAACCGCAACCTACCCACTACACTACACACCCTGAACCTTCCCAAATACCACAGTACACCCGTAACACTATACCTTCCCTCCCCACAAAACTCCCCCTCGGACCAACCACACCCCTCACTCACCACGACAACGCGCACACCCTCAAGCCAACTACCCCCAGCGCTCCCTCACCCCCCACACCCAGACACTCACCACAAACCTTACCTTCAACACCAACGACATCTTTACAACAACCCCAGCTCCACCACAACCCGACACCCCCACACACCACACACACAACCCCCCACCCCCACACGCAGCTACCAACCAAACCACAATCAAACCCAAATAAAAAAAGCCCAAAAAAGAAAAAGCCATTCACAACACCCCAAAGCCCACCCTCACCATAACCCCTTCTACTAACCCCACTACACCAAAAACACTTCCACACATACCCTCAACACAACCATCGCACCACTACAATCCCCCCCACCCACCCTCTACCAACCCACCCACTAACGACCCAACTACCAGGCACACATCCCCACTCACCTCCCTAGCACACTACCGACCTCCCCTACCCACACAACACAGCAGCCACCGACCAGTCACAGCTCCCTCACAACAACAACCCCAAGAACACACAACCAACAACAAACGAACACTCACCCCCCAAACGCACCTCCTCCACCACACACAGCATACCACGCCTACATCGCACCATCTCCACAACCAGACACACGTATCACTCACCACGTCCACTACCCCACATCCACACCAGCCACACCACCGATCAGCACACATCTACCGAACCCACCCACCAACACGAAACACCCACTTACACCACCCAACACACACTCACTCACCCACACAAGCACTCTACAACTCACACCACCACTGCACAAACACACACAACGTCAAACACCCTCAGCACCTCAACACCAAACTCACACACACAACCACATACCAAACGACCACAACCAACACTACACACACAGCCCGCCCACTCAACACCCACACACCACACAACACACATCGCGACCTACAACCCGGCGCAGTCCTCACACCAGACCACACACTCGCCCACCCCAGACCGTATCGCACCCCACCATACAGCCTACACACACGCCTCACACTCTACCACCACACAACACACTCACACCCTATCACGTATCCCATCAAAACCCCACACCGAGCACACACCAAACACCCACACTCACAACAACCACACACCACACCAACCACCCTACCCCACCCCTCACACCCACCACACACCACACACCAGCCACACACACCACACCACACACCACACACACCACACAACCACACTACCCACGCCCACTACATCCCACACCACCACACCACCACAACACCACCCTCCAGACACTCCCTACACCCCCACGAAGACACAACAACTACCCACACCACACACAACACACACACCACACCACCCCACACCCACACACACGAACACACGCACCACCACATACCCACCGCCACAACACCAACCACCCACCACACCACACCCGCCACCACCACTACAACCATCACACAACCCAACACACACAACCACACAATCACCCACCACACACACACACAACCACCCACACCCACACCACCCACCCCCACACACAACCCCACCCACACACCAACACCACACACACCAACCACACCACACACCACCACCATCCACACAACACCACCCCCACCCACAACACAACCACACACACCACACCCCACCACACAACCACCACCACAACACACACCCCCAACCCACAACACTCACCACACACACATCCACAACCCCACACCCACAACAACCCACCACCACCACAACCACACACCCCACAACACCCCAACCACACACCACCACTCCCACACACACACCAACCACACCACTCCCCTCACAACCCACCACCCACCCTCAAAACCCATCAACACACACACAAAACACCATCACCACATCCCAGCACACCACCGACCACACCACCCCAACACACACCACCAGACCACACACACCCACCACACACACACACCCCCACACACACTTCAACTCACCACCACCACAACACACACTACCACACCACACCCAACACAAACAAACCTACCCCACACACACACACAAACCCCACCCACACCAAACCCACCCACAACCACAACACACACCACCCCAAACAACCCACACACACCACCCAACCACACACACCACACACACCACAACCCCAACCACAAACACACACCACCCCACAACACCCACAAACACACCCCACACACCCACCACAACACCACTACAACCACACACCCACACACCCACAACCCACCACCCACACCACCACCAACCACTACCACCACACACTCACACACACAACCCGCACAACACAACCCCACCACACACACCACACACCAACACACACACCCACACACACCAACCACACCACAACCCCACACACACCACAACCCAACCACACAACACACCACCACAAACACACACCACACCACACGACACACACCACACCCCACACCCACACACAAACACAGCCGCACGACAACCACCCAACCCACTCAACACCCAACACCAACAACAAACACACCACCACACTCCACCATCACACACTACAACCACACACACACCACCACCCACCACACACCCACACACCACACCCACACCACACCACCACCACCACACCACCCACCACACCACACACCACCCCCACCACACCCACACCACACACACCCACCACCACCACACCACCCACACCACCACACCCACCACCACCACACCACCACCCCACACCCCACCACCACCACACCCCACACCACACCCACACCCCACCCACACCCCACACCACACCACACCACCCCACCCACACCACCACCCACACCACCCACCACCCACCCCACACACCACCCACCACACACACACCCACACACCCACCCCCACACACCACACACCCCACCCACACCACACACCACACACCACCCCACACCACCACCCCACCCACACACACCACCACACCCCACACCACCACCACACCACACCACCACCCACCACCCACCACACCACACACCACACACCCCACCACCACACCCACCACCACACCACCACACACCACCACCCACCACCCCACACACCACACACCCCACCCACACACCACACCCACCACCACACCCAACACACCACCCCACACCCACACCACCACCCACCCACCCACACCACCACACACCCACACCACCCACACCCACACCACCCCACACCACCACCCCACACCCCACCCCACCCACACACCACCCACCACACACCCACACCCACACCACACAACCCACCACCCACACACCACACCACCACACACCACACCACCCCCACACACCCACCCACCACACACCACCCACCACACACCCACACCACCCACACCCACCCCACACACCACACCCACACCCCACACCCACACCACACCCACCACCACACCACACCCCACCACACCCCACCCACACCACCACCACACACCCACACACACCACCCACACCACCACCCACCCACCACACCACCCCACCACACACCACCACCCACACCCACACCACACACCACCACCCCACCCACCACACACACCACCACCCACACCCACCCACCACACCCACACCACCCCACACACACACCCACACCACACACCCACACACCACCCACCCACACACCCACCCCACACCACCACACCCACACCCACACACCACACCACCCACACACCCCACCACCCACACCACACCCACCACACCACACACACCACCACACCCCACCACCCACCCACCACACACCACACCCCACCACACACCACCACCCCACCACACACCCACACCACACCCACCACCCACCCACACACACCCACCCACACACCACCACACCACACCACCACACACCACACACACCCACACCACCACACCCACCCACACCCACCACCACACCCACACACACCCCACACCACCACACCCACACACCACCCCACACCACACCACCACCCCACACACCCACCACACCCACCCACCACACCCACCACACACACCACACCCCACCCACCACACCCCACACCCACCACCACACCACCACACCACCACCCACCACACCACACACCCCACACCACCACCACACCACACCACCCCACACCCCACACCACCACACCCACAACACCACACCACACCACACACCACACCCCACCACCCACCACACCACCCACACACCCACCCACACCACACACCCACCCACACACCCACACCACCCCACACCACACCACCACACACCCCCACACCACCCACACCACCCACACCACCACACACCCACCCACCACCACACCCACACCACCCACACACACCCCACCACACCACCCACCACCACCACACCCACCACCACCCCACCACACACCCCACACCACCCACACCCCACACCACCCACACACCACCACACCCACCCACCACACCCACCACCCCACACACCACCCACACCACCCCACACACCACCCACCACCCCACACACCACACCACCCACCCACACCCACCACACCACACACCCCACACACCACCCCCACACACCACCACACCACCCACACCCACACCCCACACACCCACACCCCACACCACACCACCACACACCACCCACACCACACCACACACCCACCACCCACACACACACCCCACACCACACCACCCACCACACCCACCCACCACCCCACCACACACCCACACACCCCACCACACACCCACACCACCACACCCCACCACCCACACACCACACCACACCACACACCCCACCCACCACCACCACACCCACACCACACACCACCACCCACCACCCACACCACCACCCCACACACCACCACACCCACCCACCACACACCACCCCACCACACCCACCCACACCACACCCCACCACCACACCCCACCCACCACACACCCACCCCACCACACACCCACCACCCCACACCACCCACCACCACCCCACCACACACCACACCACCCACCACACACCACACACCCACCCCCACACCCCACACCCACCACCCACCACACCCACCACCACCCACACCACCACCCACCCACACCCCACACCACACCACCCCCACACACCCACACCACCACACCCACACCACACACCCACCCACCACACCACCACCACCACCCACCCACACCACCACACACCCACCACCACACACCACACACCACCCCACACACCACACCCACCACACCACACCACCCCACCACCACACACCACCCACCACCACCACACCCCACCACCCACACACACCCCACCACACACCCCACCCACACACCCCACCACACCCACCCCACACACCACCACACCACCCCCCACACCCCACCCCACACCACCACACACCCACACCCCACCCACACCCACCACACCACACACCACCCCACCACACCACCCACCACCCACACCACACCCACCACCCACACCCACACCACCCACCACCCCACACCCACACCACCCCCCACCACCACCACCCACACCACACACCACCCACACACCCACCACCACACCCCCACCCACACCACCACACCCACACCCCACACCCACCACACACCCCCACCCACACACCCACCCACCCACCACACACCCCACACCACACCACCCCCACACCACACACCCCCACCACACCACACCACCACCCACACCACCCCACCCACACCACACCCCACCACCCCACCCACACACCCACACCCCCCCACACCACACCACCCCACCACCCACACCCACACCACCCACACCCACCACCACCACCCCACCACCCACACCACACCACACCACCCACACCCCCACCACACCACACCCACACCACACCACCCCACACCCACCCCCACCACCCACCACCCACCACCCACACACCCACCCACCACACCCACACCCCACCACCACCCACACCACCACCCACACCCACCACCACCCACACCCACCACACCCCACACCACCCCACCACCCACACCCACCCACCACCACCACCCACACCCCACACCCACCCCACCACCACACACCACACCCACACCCCACCCACCACCACCCACACCACCCACCCACACCACCCACCCCCACCACACCACACCACCCACCACCCACCACCCCACCACCCACACACCACACCCACACCCCCCACACCACCCACACCCACCACACACCACCACACCACCCACACCCCACACACACACCCACCCACACCACACCCCACACCACCACACCACACCACCCCCACACCCCACACCACCCCACACCACACCACCCCCACCACACCCACACACCCCACACCACCCCACACCACCCACACACCCACACCCACCCACACCCCACCACACCCACACCCCACACCACCACACCACACCCCACCCACACCCACCACACCACCACCCACCCACACCACCACCCCACCACACCACCACACACCACCCCCACCACACCACACCCCCCCACCCCACCACACCACACCACCCCACACCACCCACACACCCCACACCCCACCACCCACCACACCCCACCACCCCACCCCACCACACACCACCCACACACCCACCACCCCCACCCCACACCACCACCCACACCACACCCACCCACACCCCACACCACCCACACACCCCACCCACCACCACCCACCACACACCACCACCACACCACACCCCCACACCACCCCACACACCCCACACACCACCACCACCCCCACACACCACACACCACCCCACCACACACCACCCCACACCACCCCACCACACACCCACACCCACCACCCCACCCACACCACCACACCCCCCACACCCACCCCACACCACCCCACCACCACACCCCACACCCACACCACCACACCCCACCCCACACCACACCCACACCCCACCACCCACACACCCACCCCCCACACACCCACCACCCACCCACACCCACACACCACACCCACACCCACAACCACCACCCACCCCACACACCACCCCACCACACCACACACCCCACCACCACACCCCACCCACACCACACCACCCACCCCCCCCACCCACCACACCCACCACACACCCCACCCCACCACCCACACCCCCACACCCACCACACCCCCACCCACCACCACCCCACCACACCACACCCCCACCACCCACCCACACCACCCCCACACCACCACCCACACCCACCACCCCCCACACCACCACACCCACACCCCCACCCACCACACCACACCCCACCACCCACCCACCCCACACCACCACACCACACCACCCCCACCACACCCACCACCCCACACCACACCCCCACCACCCACCCCACACACCCACCCCACACCCACACCACCACACCACCCACCCCACACCACACCACACCACCCACACACCCCACCCACCCCCACCACACCACCCACACACCCCACCACCACCCACCACCACACCCACCCACCCCCCACCACACCACCCACCCACACCACCACCCCACACCCCACACACACCCCCACCACACACCCCACACCACACACCCACCACACCACCACACCACCCACACACCCACCACACACACACCACACCCACCACACCACCACACCCCACCACCACACCCACACCACCCACACCACCCACACCCACCACCCCACCCACCCACACACCACCCACACCACCCACACACCACCCACACCCCACCACCCACCCACACCCCACACCCACACCACCCACCCCCACCCACCACCACCACACACCACACCCCCACCACACCCACCACCCACACACCACCCACCACCCACCACACCCCCCACCCACCACCCACCACCCACACCCCCCACCACACCACACCCCACACCCACCACCACCCCACCCACACCACCCACCCCACACCACCACACCACACCACCCCCACACCACACCCCACCACACCCCACCACACCACCCACACACCACCACCCACACCACACCCACACCCCACACCCCACCACACCACACCCCCACCCACCACCACCCACCACCACACCCACACCACCCACACCACACCCCCACCACCACACCCACACCACCACCACCCACCACACCCCACCCACCCACCACCACCCCACACACACCACCCCACCCACACCCCCACCCACCACACCCCCCACACCACACCACCCCACCACACCCACCACCCCACCCCACACCACCCACACACCACACCCCACCACACCCCCACACCCCACCACACCACACCCCACACACCACCCACACACCACCCACCACACCCCACCCACACACCACCCACCCCCACCACCACACCCCACCACACACCCCACCACCACCCACACCACCCCACACCACCCCACCCCACCACCACACCACACCCCACCACACCCCACCCACCCACCCCACCACACCACCCACACACCCACCACCACCCACCCACACCACCACCCCCACCACACCCCCCACCCACACCACACACCCACCCACACCCCACCACCCCACCCACACCCACCCACCCACCCCACACCCCACACACCACCACCCCCACCCACACCCCACCCACACCACCACCCACCACCCCCACCACCCACACCCACCCCCACCCACCACCCCACACCACACACCCCACCACCACCCACCACCCACCCACCCACACCCCCCCACCACCACACCCACACCCCCCCACCACCCCCACCCACCCACACCCACACCACCCCACCCACACCCACCACCCCCACCACCACCCACCCCACCCACCCACCACACACACCACACCACACCCACCACACCCCACCCCACACCACACCCCACCACCACCCACCCCACCACCCCACACCACCCACACCCACCACCCACACCACCACACCCCCCCACACCACCACCCCCACCACCCCACCCCACCAACACCCCACACACCACACCCCACCACCCACCACCCCACACACCCACCCCCCACCACACCACACCACCCACCACCCACACACCACCCCACCACCACCCCACACCACCCCCCACACCACCCCACCACCACACCCCCACCCCCCACACCCACACCCACACCACACCCCCCCCACCCACACCCCACCACCCACCACCCCACACCCCCACCACCACCCACCCCCCACACCACACCACCCACACCACACCCCACCCCACCACCCACCACCCACACCCCCCACCCCCCCACCACACCACACCCACCACACCCCACCCCCACACCACCCACACCCCCACACACCCACCCCACCCCACACCACACACCACCCCACCCCACCACCCCCCACCACCCACCCACACCCCACACCCCACACCACCCCACCACCCACCCCACACCCACCCCCCACCCCACACCCACCACACCCCCCCACCACACCCCACCACACCCACCCACCCACACCCCACACCCACCACCACACCCCCCCACAACACCCACACACCACCCCCCACCACACACCCCACCCACACACCACCCACCACACACCCCACCCACCCCACCACAACACCCACACCCACACCCAACCCCACCACACCCACACCACCCACCCCCAACCACCCACACCACACCCCCACCCCACACCACACCACACCACCCACACCCACCACCACACCACACACACACACCCACACCCACACACCACCACCCCCACCACACCCCACACCACACCACCACCAAACCACCCCCACACCACCCCCCACCCACCCCCCCACACCCCCCACCCCACACCAACCACCCCACACCACACCCCCACCACACCCACCCCCACCACCCACCACCACCCCCCACCCACCCCCACCCCACACACCCCCACACACACCCACCCCACCCACCCAACCACCACCCACACCCCCAACCCACCCCACCACACCACACCCCCCCCACCCACCCCACCACCCACCACCACCCACACCCCCCCCACACCCACCACACACACCCCCACCCACACACCCACCCCACACCCCCACCCACACCACCACCCACCCCACCACCCCCACCCCACCACACACACCCACCCCCCACCACCCCACCACACCCACACCACCCCACACCCACCCCACCACACCCCACCCACCCCCACCACACCACCCCACCCCACCCCACCCACCCACCACCCCCACACCCACCACCACCACCACACCCACCAACACACACACACACACCCCCCACCCCCCACCCCCACACACACCCCCCACACACCCCCACACCCCCCACACCCCCACCCCCCACCACAACCCACCCACCCCACCCCACACCCCCCCA
Source organism: Pseudopleuronectes americanus (assembly GCA_038501795.1). Taxonomy (NCBI): domain Eukaryota; kingdom Metazoa; phylum Chordata; class Actinopteri; order Pleuronectiformes; family Pleuronectidae; genus Pseudopleuronectes; species Pseudopleuronectes americanus. The sequence goes on from CM076730.1 coordinate 19,914,371, forward strand.
CACACACACCCCCACACCCACCACCCCACCCCACCCACACCCCCCACACCACCCACCCCACCCACCCACCACCCCACACCACCACCCCCCCACACCCCCCCACCCCACCCCACCCACCCCACACCACCCCCACACCCCACCCCCCCACCACCCCACCCCCACCCCCCACCCCCACACACCCCACCCCACCCACACAACCCCCAACCCACCCACCCCCACCCACCCCCACCCCCCCACCACACCCACCCCCCCCACCACCCCACCCCCACACCCACCACCCCCACCCCCCCACCAACCCCACCCACCCACCCCAACACCCCCCACCCACCCACCCCCCACCACCACCCCCCACCAACCCCCACCCCCCACCCACACCCCACACACCCCCACACCCCCACACCCACCCCCCACCCACCAACACCCCCCAACACCCACCCCCCACACAACACCCACCCCCCACCCACCCCAACACACAACCCCCACCCACCCCCCCACCCCCACCCACACCCACACACCACCCACCACACCACCCCCCCACCACCCCACACCACCCCCCCACCACCCCACAACCCCCACCACCACCCCACCACACCCCCCACACCCCACACCCACCCCACACCACACCCACCCCCACCCCCCCCACACCACCCCCCCACCCCACCACCCCACCCCCACCCCCACCCCACACCACCCCACCCACCCCACCCCCACAACCACACCCCCCACCCACCACCCACACCACCCCACACCCCACCCCCACCACACACCCACACCACCCCACCCCACCCCCCACCCACCCCAACCCACACACCCCCACCCACCACACCCACCACCCCCACCCACCCCCACCCCCACACCACCCCCCACACCACCCACACCCCACCCACCCACCACCCCCACCCCACACCACACCACCCCCACACCCACCACACCCACCACCCCCCCACCAACACCCCCCACCCCCCACACCCCACCACACCCCCCCCACCACCCAACCCCCACCCCACCACACACCCCCACCCCACACCACCACACCCCCCACCCCACCACCCCCCCACCCACACCCCCCCCACCCCACACCACCCACACACCCACCCCACCACCCACACCCCCCCACCCCCACACCACCCACCCCACCACCCCCCCACCACCCACCCACACCCCCCACCCCACCCCCCCACCACCCAACACCCACCCCCACCCACACCCCACACCCCCCAACCACCCCCACACCCACCACCCCCCACACACCCCACCCCCCCAACCCACCCCCCACCCCCACACCCACACACCCCACCCACCCCACCACCCACCCCCCCCACACCCACCACCCCCACCACCCAACCCACCCCACACCCACCCCCCACACCACCCCCACCCCCACCCACACACCCACCCCCCCCACCACCAACACCCACCCCCCCACCCCACACACCCACCACCACCCCCACCACCCCCACCCACCCCACACACCCCACCACCCACACCCACCCCCCCACCCACAACCACCCCCCACACCACCCCACCCACACCCCCACCCACACCACCCCCACCACCCCACCCACCAACCCACACCCACCCCCACCCACCCACCCACCCACCACCCCCACCCCACCACCCACAACACCCACCACCCCCACACCCAACCCCCCCCACCCCCACCACACCCCACCCCACACCACCACCCCCCCCCACCCCACACCCCACCCACCACACCCAACCCCACCACCCCCCCACCCCCACACCACCCCCACCACCCAACCACCCCACCCACCACCCCACACACCCCACCACACCCCCCACCCCACCACACCCCCCCACCCCACCCACCCACAACCCCCACCCACCCCACACCACCCCCACCAACCACCCCCCACACCCACCCACACCCACCCCCCCACCCCCCCACACACCCACCACCCCCACACCCCACCACCCCCCCCACCCACCCCCCACCACACCACCCACCCCACCCCACCACACCCCCACCACCCACCCCCCCACCACCACACCCCCACCCACACCACCACACCCCACACAACCACCCCACCACACCCCCACCCACCACCCCACCCCCCACCCACCACAACACCACCCCACCCCACCCCCACCCACCACACCCCACCCCCACCCACCACCCCACCCCCCACCCCACCAACCCCCCACCCACACCCACCAACACCACCCAACCCCACCCCCACCACCCACCACACCACCCACCACCCCACACCCCCCCAACCACACCCACCCCAACACCCACCCCACAACCCCCACCCCCACCCACACCCACCCACACCCACCCACCCCACCACACCACCCCCACACCCACCACAACCCCCCCCACCCCACACCCACCCCAACACCACCCCCCCACACCCACCCCACCCCCACACCACCCCACCCCACCACACCCCACCCACACCCAACCCCCACACCCACCCACCCACCACCCCCAACCCCACCACCCCCCCACCCACACCACCCCCACCCCCCCCACCCACCCCACCCACACCCCACACCACCCCCCACCCCACCCCCCCACCACACCACCCACCACACCCACACCCACCCCACCACACCCCCCACACCCACCCACCACCCCCCCCCACCCAACCCCACCCCCCCACCACCAACCCCACCCCCACCCCCACCACCCCACACCACCCCACCCCCACCACAACACCACCCCACACCCACCCCACCACCACCCCCACCCACACCACCCACCCCCCCCACACCCACCACCCCACCCCACACACCACACCCCACCACACCCCACCACCCCACCACACCCACACACCCCCAACCACCACACCACCCCCCACCCACCCAACACCACCCCCACCCACCACCCCACCACACCCCCACACCACACCCCACCCCCCACCCACCACACCCCCCCACCCACACCCCCCACCCACCCAACCCCCACCACCCCCCCACCCACCACCACCCCACCCCACCCCCCACACCACCACCCCACACCCCCACCCCACCCCACAACCCCCCACCCCACACCACCCACACCCACAACCCCACCCCCCCACCCACCCCACACCCCCCCACAACCCCACCACCCCACACCCACCCCACACCCCCCACCCCACCCCCCCACACCCCCACCCCCCCACCCCCCACCCCCCCCCAACCACCCACCCACACCACCCCCACCACCCACCCCAACCCACACACCCCCACCCCACCACACCACCCCCACACCCCCACACCAACCCCCCCACCCACAACCCCACCCACCCACCCCACCACCCCACCCACCCCCACCCCACCCACCCACAACCCACCCACCCACCCCCACCCCCCACCCACCACACCCCACCCACACCCCCCCACCACCCACCACACCCCCCCCACCCCACCACCACCCCCACCACACCCACACAACCCACCCAACCCCCCCCCCCCCACCACCAACCCCCCCACACCCCACCACCCCAACACCACCAACCCCCACCCACCCACCACACCCCACCCCCACCCACCCCACACCACCCACACCCCCCACCACCCACACCCCACCCCACACCAACCCCCACCCACACCCCCCCACCACCCACCCCCCCACCCCCACCACACCCCCACACCCACACCACCCCCACCCCACAACACCACCCACACCACCCACCCCACCCACCACCCCCACCCCACCACCCCACCACCAACACCCCCACCCCCACACCCACCCACCCCCCCCCAACCACCCACCCCCCCACACCCCCCACCCCACCCCACCCCCACCACACCCCCCACCACCCCCCACCCCCCAACCACACCCCCCACCACCCCCACACCCCCCCCCAACCACCCCCACCCCACCCACCACACCCCACACCCCACCCCAACCCCACACAACCCCCACCCACCACACCACACCCCCCACCACCCCACACCCAACACCCCCACCCCCCACACCACCACCCCCACCACCACCCCCACCCCCCACCCACCAACACCCCCACCCCACCACCACCCACCACACACCCCACCACCCCCCCACAACACCCCCCCACCCCCCCACCCACAACCACCCCCACACCCACCACCCCCCACCCACCCCCACACCACACCCCCACCCCAACACCCCACCACCCACCCCCAACACCACCCCCCCACACCCACCACACCCCCCCACCACCCCCCACCCCACCCACCACCCCCCACCACCCCACCACCACCCACACCCCCACACCCCCCCACCCAACACCCCCACCCACACCCCCACACCACCAACCCACCCACCCCACCCCCCAACCCACCACCCACCACCCCCCCACCCAACCCACCACACCACCCCCCACCCACACCCAACCCCCCCACCACACCCACACCCCACACCCCCCAACCCACACACCCCACCCACACACCACCCCCACCACCCCCCACCACCACCCCACCCCCACACCACCCCCCCCACCCCACCACCCCCCACCCACACACCCCACCACACCCCACCCCACACCACCCCAACCCACCCCCCACACCACACCACCCCCACCCCCAACCCCCCACACCACCACAACCACCCCCCACCCCACCCCCCACCACACCCCACCCACCCCACACCCCCACCAACACCCCCACCCCCACACCCCCCCCACCACCACCCCACCACACCCCCCCCACCCCACACCCCCCACCACACCCACCCACCACACCCCACCCACACACCCCACCCACCCCACCCCACAACACCCAACCCCACCCCCCACACCCACCCCCACACACCCACCCCCACACCCCACCACACCACCCCACACCCCCCCACCCCCACCCCCACACCACCACACCCCCCCACACCCCACCACCCCCCACCACCCCCACCACCCACCCCACACCCAACCCCACCACCACCCACCCACCCCCCCCACACCACCCCCACCCACCACACCCCCACACCCCACCCACCCACCCCCACAACACCCACCACACCCACCAACCACACACCCCCCCCACCACCCCCACCCCACCCCCCACCCCACCCCCCCACCACAACACCCCCACCCCCCCACACCCCACCCACACCCCCCACCCACCCCCACCAACCCCCCACCACACCCCCCACACCACCACCCAACCCACCACCCCCCCCACCCCCCCCCCAACACCCCACACCCACCCCACCCCCCCACCCACCCAACCACCCCACCCCACCCCCCACCCACCCCCACACCACACCCCCACCCAACCCCACCACACCCCCCCACCCCCACACCCCACCAACCCCCCACCCCACCCCCCCACCCCACACCCACCCCCCACACCCACCCACCACACCCCCCCACCAACACCCCCCCACACCCCCACCCACACCACCCCACCCCCACACCCCCCCCAACCCACCCCCCAACCACCCCACCAACCACCCCACCACCCCCCACCACCCCCCACACCCCCACACACCACCCCCACCACCACCACACCCCCACCCCACCACACCCACCCCCACCACCCCCCCACACCCCACCCCACCACACCCCACCCCCCACCCCCACCACCCCCCACACCCCACCCACCACCACCAACCCCACCCCCCCACCACCCCACCCCCCCACCCCCACCCCACCACCACCCACCACCCCACCACCCCCCACCCAACACCCCACCACCCCACCCCACACCACCCCCCAACCCCACACCCACCCCCCCCACCCCCCACCCCACACCCCCCCCACCACACCCCCACCCCCCCACCCACCCCCACCCACACCACCCCCCACCCCCACACCCCACCCACACCCACCCCCACCACCCCCACCACCCCCACCCCCCCACCACCCAACACCCCCACCACCCACCCACACCACCCCACCCACCCCCCCACACCCCCACCCACCCACACCCCCACACCCACCCACCAACCACCCCCCCCACCCACACCCCCCACCCACCACACCCCCACACCACCCCACCCACCCCCCCACCCACACCACACCACCCCACCCACACCCCCACCAACACCCCCCCACCCACCCACACCCCACCCACCACCCCCCACACCCACACCCCCCCCAACCCACCCCCCACCACCCACCCCACCCCCCCCACCCCCACACCACCCCCAACCCCACCCCCCCACACCACCCCCCCACCCCCACCCCACCACCCCCACCCAACACCCCACCCCCCCACCCCCCAACCACCCCACACCCCACCCCCCACCCCCCCACCCACACCCACCACCCCCCCACCCACCCAACACCACCCCACAACCCACCCCCCCAACCCACCCCCACACCCCCCACCACACCCACCCCCACCCCACCCCAACACACCCACCCCCCCACCCCACCACCCCCCCACCACACCCACCACCCCCCCAACACCACCCCCACCACCCCACCCCACCACAACACACCCACAACCCCACCCCCCCACCCACCACCCCCCACCCACAACCCACCCCACCCCCACCACCCCACCCACACACCCCACCCACACCCACACCCCAACCACCCCCACCACACCCCCCCACAACCACCCCCCACCCCCACCACCCCACCCACCACCCCCACACCCAACCCCCCACCCCACCCCCCACCCCACCAACCCCCACCCCACCCCACACCACCCCACCCCCACCCCCCCCACCCCACCCAACCCACCCCACCCCCCCCCACCACACCCCCCCCACACCAACCCCCACACACCCCACCCACCACAACCACCCCACCCACCCCACACACCACCCCCACCCACCCCCACCACACCCACCACACCACCCCACCCACCCCCCCACCACCCACCCCACCCCCCCCCCACCCCAACCCACCCCACACCACCCCCACCCCACCCACCCACCCCCACACCCCCCCAACCACCACACCCACCCACCACCCCCCACCCCCACCCACCCCCCACCCCCCACACCCCCCACCCCCACACCACCCCCCACCCCCACCACCCACACCACCCAACCCACCCCCCACCACACACCCACCCCCCACCCCACACCCCACCACCAACCCCCCCCACCCCACACCCCACACCACCCCCAACACCCACCCACCCCCACACCCCACCACCCCACCACCCACCCCCCCACACCCACCCCCCACCCCACCCACACCCCCCACCCACCCCCCCCACACCCACCCACCCACACCACCCCACCCACCCCCACCACCCCCACCCAACCACCCACCCACACCCCCACCCCCCCCACCACCCCACCCCACACCCACCCCCACCCCACACCCCACCACACCCCCACACAACCACCCACCCCCACCACCCCCACCCCCCCACCCACCCCCACCCCCCCCACAACCCCACACCCCACCACACCCACCACCCACACCCCACCCACCAACCCCCACCCCCACCACAACCACCCCCCCCACCCACACCCCACCCCCACCACCCACCACCCCCCACCACACCACACACCCCACACCCCCCCCACCACACCACCCCCACCCCCACACCCACCCCCACACCCACCCCACCACCCCCAACCCCACCCACCCCACAACCCCACCCCACCCCACCCACACCCCACACCCCACCACCCCCACCCACACCACACCCACCACCCCACACCACCCCCCACACCCACCACCCCACACCCACCCCCCCACCACCCCACCACACCCCCCCACCACCCACCACCCCCACCCACCCACCCCACCCCCCCCACCCACACCCACCCCCCCCACCACACCACCCACCCCCCCACACCACAACACCACCCCACCACCCCCACCCACACCCAACCACCCACCACCCACACCCCCCACCCCACCACACCCACCCACCCCCACCCACCCCACACCCCCCACCACCCCACCCACCCACAACCCCCACCACCCCCCCCACACCCCACCCACCCCACCACACCCCCCACCAACCACCCCACCACCCACCACACCCCACCCCCCACACCCACCACCACCAACCCACCCCCACCACCCCCACCCCACCCCACCACCCCCACCCACACACCCAAACACCCACCCCCACCACCCACACCCCCACCCACAACCCACCCCCACCCACACCAACACCCCACCCCACCCACCAACCCCCCCACCCAACCACCCACCCCCACACCCCCACCACCCACACCACACCACACCCCACCACCCCACCACCCACCACCCCACCCACCACACCCCCACCCCCCACACCACCCCACCCCCCCCACCCCACCCACACCCACACCCACACCACCCCACACCCCCACCCACACCACCCCCACCCCCACACACCCCCACACCCACCCCCACAACCACCCACCCCCCACCCACCCCACCACCCCCCCACCCCCACACACCCACCACCACCCACCCCCCACCCCCACACCACACCACCCCCACCACCAACCCCACCACCCCCCACACCCCCACCCACCACCCACCCACACCACCCCACACCCCCACCCACACCCCCACCCCACCACACCACCCACCCAACCCCCCACACCCCCACCACCACACCCCACCACACCCAACCCCACCACCCCACCCACCCCACACACCCCCACCCACCCACCACCCAACACCCCCACCCACCCCACCCCACCACACCCACCACCCACCCCACACCCCCCCACCCCCACACCACCACCCCCCCACACCCACACCCACCCCCCCACCACCCACAACCCCACACCCCACCCCCACACCCACCAACCCACACCACCCCCCCACCCCCCACACCACACCACACCCCCCCACCCCCCCACCCCCCCACCCCCACACCCCCCACACCCACCCCAACCACCCCCACACCACCCCCACCACACCCACACCACCCACCCCCACCACACCCCACCCCCAACCCACCACAACCACCCACACCCCCACCCCCCACCACCCCCCACCCCCACACCCACCCCCCCCACCACACCCCACCCCCCACACCCACACCCCCCCCACCCCCACCACCCCCACACCCACCCACACCCCACCCACCCCCCCACCCCACCACCCACCCCCACCACACCCCAACCACCCACCCCCCACCCACCCACACCCCCCCACCACCCCACCCACACCCACCACACCACCCACACCCCACCACCCACCCCCCCACCCCCCCCACCACCCCCCCACCCCACACCCCCCACACCACCCACCCCCCACACCACCCACCCCACCCCACCACCCCCACACCCACCCACCACCCACCCCACACCACACCCACCCCACCACACCACCACCCCCACCCAACACCACCCCCACACCAACCCCCCACCACACACCCACCACCCCACACACCCCACCACACCACCCCCACACCCCACACCAACACACACCCACCACACCCACACCAACCACACCCACACCACCCCACCCACACACCCCACCACACCCACCACACCACCCCACCACCCACCCCACCCCCACAACACCCACCCACACCCACACACACCACCCACCCCACCACCCCCACACACCCACACCACCCACCCACACCCACCCACACCACCACCCCACCACCCACCACCCCACCCCCACCCCCCACACACCCCACCACCCCACCCACCACCCACCACCCCACACCACCCCACCCACACCCCACACCACCACACCCCCCCACCCACCACCCACCCCACCCCCCACACCACCAACCACCCACACCCACACCCACCACCACCCCACCCACCCCACCACCCCACCACCCCACCACCCCCACCACACCCAACACCCCACACCACCCACCACCCCACACCACCACCACCCCCCACACCACCCACCCCACACCACCACCCACAACCCACCCACACCCCACACCACCCACCCACCCACAACACCCCCCACCCCACCACACCCACACCCACCACACCAACCCACCCCACCCAACCACCCACACCACCCCACCCCCACACCCACCCACCACCACCCACCCACACCCCCCACCACCCCCACCCCACCAACCACCCCCACACCCACCACCCACCACCCACACCACACCCCCACCCCCCCACACCCCACCCCACACCACCCCACACACCCACCCACCCCCCCCACACCACCACACCCCACCCACCACCCACCACCCACCCACCCCCCCCACCCCACCAACCCCACCACACCACACACCCACCCACACCCACCACCCACACACCCCCACACCCACCACCCCCACACCACCACCCCCACCCACCCACCACACACCCCACACCCACCCCACCACCCCACCCCCCCCACCACACCACCCCACCACACCCACACCACACCCCACCCACACACCCCACCACCCACCCACACCACCACACCCCACCACACCCACCCCCACCCCACCACACCACCCACCCCACACCACCACCCCACACCCCACCACACCCACCCACCACCACCCCACACCCCCCACACCCCCACCACACCACAACCCCCACACCACCCACCCACACCCCCACCCACCACCACCCCCACCCCACCCACACCACACCCACCCACCCCCCACACCCACCCCACCACCCACCCCACCCACACCACACCCCACCCACCACCCACCACACCCCCCCCACCCACCCCACACCACCCCCACACCACCACCCCACACCACCCACACCCACCCCCACCACACCCCCCACACCACACCCCACCCCACCACCCACACCCCACACCACACCACCCCCACCCACCACCCACCCCACCACACACCACCCCCACCACAACCCACCCCCAACACCCACCACCACACCACCCCCCACCCCACACCACCCCACCCACCCACCACACCCCACACCCCCCACCCCACACCCACCACCCCACCCACCACCACCCCCCACCACCCCCCCACACCCCACACCACACCCCCACCACCCCCACACCCCACACCACCACACCCCCACCACCCACCCCCACCCACCACACCACCCACCACACCCACACCCCCACCCCACCACACCCCCCACACCCCACCCACCACACCCACCCCACCCCACCACCCCACCCCCCCACCACCACACCCACCACCCACCCCCACACACCCACCACCACACCACCCCCACCCCACCACACCACCACCCCCCACACCACCCCCACCCCCACACCACCCCACACCCACCCCACCACCCACCACCCACCCACCACCCACCCCCCCACCCACACCCCCACCCCCACACCACACACCACCCACCCACCCCACCACCCCACCACCCCCACACACCCACCACCACCACCCCACACCAACACCCCCACCACACCCACCCCACACCACCCCCCCACCACCACACCCACCACCCCACACCACCCCACACACCCACCCACCCCCACACACCCCACACCACCACCCACCACCCCCACACACCACCCCACACCCCACCCCCACACACACCACACCACCCACCCACACCACACCCCCCACCCCCACACCACACACCCACCCCCCACCACCCCCCACCACACCACCCCACACCCACCCACACCCCCACACCCCCACCCACCCCACACCCCCACCCCACCCCCACCACACACCCACCCCCACCCCCACCACCACCCCACCACACCCACACCCACCCCCACACCACCCACCACCCCCACCCCACCCACCACCCCCACACCCCACCACACCCCACACCACCACCACCCCACACACCACAACCCCACCCACCCCCCCACCCACCCCCCACCCACACCACCCACCCCACCACCCACCCACACCCCACACACCCCACCACCCCACCCCCACACCCACCCCACCACACCCCCACCCCACCCACACCCCCACCCACCACCACCACCCACCCACACCACCCCACCACCCCCACCCACCACACCCCCACCACCCCCACCCACCACCCCCACCACCCCACCACCCCACCACCACACACCCCCACCCACCACCCACCCCACCACACCCCACCACCACCACACACCCACCACACACCCCCCCACACCCACCCCCACCACCCCACCCCCACCCACCACACCACCCCCCACCCACCACCACCCCACCACCCCACCACCACCCCCCCACCCACCCCACCACACCCACCCACCCACCCCCACCACCACCCCACACCCCACCCACCCCACCCCCCCACCACACCCCACCACCCACCCCACCCCCCCACCCACACCACCCACACCCCACCCACCCACCCCACACCCACCACCCACCCCACCACCCACCCCCCCCACCCACCCCACACCCCCCACCCACCACCACCCACCCCCACCCCACCACCCCCACCACCCCACACCACACCACACCCCCACACACCACCCCACCACCCACCCACCCCACCACCCACCACCCCCCACCACCCACCCCACCACACCACAACACACCACCCACCCCCCCACCACCCACACCCCACCCACACCCCCCACCACCACCCACACCCCCCCCACCACCCACACCCCACCCACACCCCCCACACCCCACCCCACACCACCCACACCCCCCCACCCCACACCCCACCACACCACCCACACCCCCCAACACCACACCACCCCCACACCCCCACCCCCCCACACCCCCACCACCACCCCACACCACCCACCCACCACCACCCCACACCCCACCACCACCACCACACCCCACACCACACCCCCCCACACCCCACCACCCCCACCACACCCCACCACACCCACCCCACCCACCCACCCACCACACCACACCCACACCCCACCACCCCACCACCCCACCCACACCACCACCCCACCCACCCCACACCCACCCACCCCACACCACCCACCCCACACCCACACCCACCCCCACCCCACCACACCACCACCCCACACACCACCCACCCCACACCCCCCACCACCCACCCCCACACCCCCACCCCCCCACCACACCACCACCCACCCCACACCCCACCCCACCACACCCCCACCACCCCCCACCCCCACACCCACCACCCCCACCACCCCCCCACCCACACCCCACACCCACCCACACCCCCACCACCACACCCCCCACACCCCCCACACCACCCCACCACCCCACCACCACCACCCACCCCCCCCACACCACCCACCCCACCCCACCACCACCCCACACCCACACCCCCACACCACACCACCACCCACCCCCCACCCCCCACCCCACCCACACCCACCACACACCCCACCCACCACACCCCACCACCACCCCACCCACCCACCACACCACCACACCCACCACCCACCCACCCACCCCCACCACCCCCACACCACACCCCACCCACCACCACCCACCCCACCACCCCCACACCACCCCACCCACCACCCACACCACACCACCCCACCACACCCACCACCCACCACCCACACCACCCCCCCACACCCCACACCACCCCCACCACACCCCCCCACCCCCACCCCCACCCACCACCCACCCACACCACCCCACACCCACCCACCCACCACCCCACCACACCACCACCCCCACCCCACCCCACCCACCCCCACACCCACACCCCACCACACCCCCCCACCCACCACCCCACCCACCCCCCACACCCACACCACCCCCCCACACCCACACACCCCCCCCACCCCCACCCCACCACACACCACCCCCACCACCACACACCCCCACCCCACCCACACCCCACCACCCCCCCCACACCCCCACCACACCCCACCACCCCCACCCCCACCACCCACCCCCCCCACCACCCACACCACCCCACACCCACCCCCCACACCCACCCCACACACCCCCACCCCACCCCACCACCACCACACACCCCCACCCACCCACACCCACACCCCACCACCCACACCACCCACCCCCCCACCACCCACCCCCCACCCCCACCACACCACCCACACCCCCACCCACACCCACCCCACACCCCCCCACACCACCCCACACCCACCCCCACCACCCACCCACCCACACCCACCACACCCCCCACCACCCCCCCCACACCCACCCACCCACACCCCCCACCCCCACCACCCACCACCCACCACACCCCCACCCACCCACACCCACACCCCCACACCCACCCACCCCCCACCACCCCACCCACCACCCACCCCACCACACCCACCCCACACCCACCCCCCCCACCACCACCACCCCCACCACCCCCACCCACACCACCCCACCACACCACACCACCCCACCACCCACCCACCCACCCCCACCACCCACCCACCCCCCACCACACCCACCCACACCACCCCACCACACCCCCCCCACCCCCACCCACACCCCACCACCCACCCACCACCCCCACCCCCACCCACACCCACCCCACCACCCCCACCACCACCCACCCCACCCACCACCCCCCACCACACCCCACCCCACCACACCCCCCCACCACCCACCCCACACCCACACCCCCACCCCACCCACCACCCACCCCACACCCACCACCCCCCACCCCCACCCACCACCCAACCACCCACCCCACACCACCACCCCACCCCCCCCACACCCCACCACCCACCACCCACACCCACCACCCCCCACCACCCCACACCCCACCACCCACCCCACCCCCCACCACACCCCACCCACCCCCCCACACCCCACCACACCCCACCCACCACCCACACACCCCCACCACCACACCCCACCCACCCACCCACCCCCCACCCACCACACCACCCCCCACCCCCACCACCACCCCACACCCACCCCCACCCCACCCACCCCACCACACCCCACACACACCCCCACCCCACCCCCACCCACCCCACACCCCCACCCCCACCCACACCACCCCCACACCACCCACCCACACCACCCCCACCACCCCCACACCCCACCCACACCACCCCCACCACCCACCCACCACCACCCACAACCACACCCCCCCACCCCACCCCACCCCCACACCCCCACCCACCCCCACCACCCCCCCCACACACCACCCCACACACCACCACACACCCCACCCCCACCACACCCACCCCACACCCCCACCCCCCACCACACCCACACCCCACCCCACACCCACACACCCCCCCCACACACCCACCACCACCCACACCCACCCACCACCCCACCACCACCCCCACACCCACACCACCCCCACCCACCCCACCACCCACCACACCCCCACCCCCACCACACACCACCCCCACCCACCCCCACACCCCCACCACACCCCACCCACCCCCCACCCCACCACCCCCCACACCAACCACCCCCCCACCCACCACCCACCCCACACCACCCCCACCCCACACCCCCCACACCCACCACACCCCCCACCCCACCACCCACCCCCCCACCCACACCACCCCACCACACCACCCACCCCACACCCCACCACCACCCCCACCCACCCCACCCACCACCACCCACCCCACCCCCACCCCACCACACCACCACCCCCCACCCACACCACCCACCCCCACCCACCACACCCCCACCACCCCACCACCCCCCACACCACCCCCACACCACCACCCCACACCACCCCAACCCCCCCACCACCACCCCACCACCCACCCACACCCACCACCCACCCCACCCCCACCCCCACACCACCCCACACCACCCACCACACCACCACCCACCCCCCACCCACCCCCCCACACACCCACACACCACCCACCCCCACACCCCACCCACACCCCACCACCCACCCCCCACACCACCCCACCCCACCCACCACCACCCCCCACCCCACCACACCCCACCCACCCCCACCACCCCCACCACACCCCCACCCACCCACCACACCCACCCCACACCCCACCCCACCACCCACACCCACCCACACCCCCCACCCCACCCACCCCCCACACACCCACCCACACACCCCACCACCCACCACCCACCCCACCACACCCACCCACCACCCACCACCCCACCCACCACCCCACACCCCCACACCCCACCACCACCCACCCCCCCACCACCACCCCAACACCCACCACCCCACCCACACCCCCCACCACCCCACCCACACCACCACCCCCACACCCCCCACACCCACCCCACCACCCCACACCACCCCACCCACCACACCCACCACCCCACCCACCACACCACCCCCACCCCCCACCCACACCACCACCCCACACCACCCACCCCCCCAACACCACCCCCACACCACACACCCCCCCACCCACACCACACCACCCACCCCACCCACACCACCACCCACACCCCACACCCACCCACCCCCCCCACACCCCACCCCACACCCACCCACCCACACCACCCACCCCACCCACACCCACCACCACCCCACCCCCCACCACCCACCACCCACCCCACACCCCACCCCCCCACACCACCACCCCACCCCCACCCACACCCCCACCCACCCACCCCCACACACCCCACCACCCCCCCACCCCACACCACCACCACACCCCCACCCACCACCCCACCCACCACCCCACCCACCCACACCCCACCCCCACCCCACCACCCCACCCCACCACCCCACCCACACACCCCACACACCACCCCACCACCACCCACCCCCCCCACCCCACACCCCCACCACCCCACCACACCACACCCCACCCACACCACCACCACACCCCCACACCACCCCCACACCCACCCACACCCCCCCCCACCACCCACACCACCCCCCACACCCCACCACACCACCCACACCCCACCACACCCCCCACCCACCCCACCACCCACCACCCCACCACACCCCACCCCCACCCCACCAACCACCCCCACCCCACCACCACACCCACCACCCCACCACACACCCCACCACCCACCCACCACCACCACCACCCCCACCCACCACCCACCCCACACCCCCACACCACCCCACCACCCACACCCACCACCCCCACACCCACCACCCCACCACCCCCACACCACCACCCCACCCACACCACCCCCACCCCACCCACACCCCACCCACCCACCACCCCACCACCCACACCCCACACCACACCACCCCAACCCCCACACCCACACCCACCCCCACCACACCACACCCACACCCACCCCCACCCACACCCCACCACCCCCACACCACCCACCACACCCACCACACCCCCACACCCCCCCACCCCCCACACCACACACCCCCCACCACCACCACCACACACCACCCCACACCCCACCACCCACACCCCACCACCCCACCACCACCCACACCCACCACACCACACCCCCACCCCCCACCACACCACCCCACCACCCAACCCCCACCACCACACCCACCCACCCCACCACCCCACCCACCACACCCCACCCACCACCCACCCACCACCCACCCCACACCCACCCCACCACACCACACCACCCCCACACCACCCACCACCACCCCACACCCACCACACCCCCACACCACACCCACCCACCACCCCACACCCACCACCACACCCCCACCACCACCCCACACCCACCCACCACCCCACACCACCCACCCCCACACCCCACCACCACCCACCACCACACCCCCCCACCCACCCACACCACCCCCACCACCCACCACCACCCCCCCACCCACACCCCCCCACACCACCCACCCCACCCACCACCCCACACCCCACACCCCCCCACACCCACACACCACCCACCCCACCCACACCACCCCCCCACCCCACACCCACCACCCCACACCCACCACACCCCACACCACCACCCCACCACCCACCCACCCCCACACCCACCCACCCCACCACCACCACCCCCCCACACACCACCCACACCACCCCCCCACCCACACACCCACCACACCCCCACACACCCACCCACCCCACACACCACCCCACCCACCCCACCACCCACCCACCCCACACCCCACCCCACCACACCACCCCACACCCACCACCACACCCACCCACCACCACCCCACCACACCCACCCCACCACCACCCCACCCCACCACACCCACCCACCCCACACCCCCCCACCACACCACCCACACCCCACCACCCCACCCACACCCACCACCACACCCCCCACCCCACCACACACCCCACCCCCACACCACCACCACCCACACCACCCCACCACCCACCACACCACCCCCCACACCCCACCCCCCCACCCACCCACCACACCCACCACCACACCACCACCCCCCACACCCCACCACACCACCCCCCACCACCACCCCACACACCCCACCACCCCACCACCCACCCCACACCCCCACACCACACCCACCCACCACACACCCACCACCCCCACACCACCCCACACACCCACCCACCCCCCACACCACCCCCCACCACCACCCCACACCACACCCACCACACCCACCCCCCAACCCACCCCACACCACACCCACCACCCCCACCCACCCCACCACCCCACACCCCACCCACCACCCACACCCACACCACCCCCACCCACCCACCCCACACCCACCACCACCACACCCCCCACCACCCCCACCACCCACCCCACACCCACCCACACCACCACCCACACCCCCACCACCCCACCACCACCCACACCCCACCACCACCCCACACCACCCACCCCCCACCACCCCCACCCACACCACCCCCACCCCACACCCCCACACCCACCACCCCACACCCCCACCCCCACCACACACCCCCACCACCCCACCCACCCACACCACCCACCCCACCCCCACCACACCCACCACCACCCCCACCACCCCCCACACCCACCCCACCCACCCACCACACCCCACCCCACCCCACACCCCACCCCACCCCCCACACCCCACCCACACCCCACCACACCCCACCACCCCACACCACCCACCACCAACCCACCCCCACCACCCACCACCCCCACCCCACACACCACACCCACCCCCCACCACACACCCCCACCCCACACCACCCCCACCACCCCACCCCACCCCCCCACCCACCACACCCACACCCCACCCACCCCACCCACCACCCCACACCACCCACCCCACCCCCCACCACACCCCACCACCCCACCCCACCCCCACCACACCCCCACCACCACCACCCACCCCCCCCACACCACCCACCACCCACAACCCCACCACACCACCCCCCCACCACCCACCCCACACCCCACCACCCACCCCCCCCACCACCCCACCCACCACCCCCACACCCACCCACCCCCAACCACCCCCACACACCCACACCCCCCCACCACCACACCCCACCACCCCACCCCACCACACCACCCCCACCCACACCCACCCCCACACCACCCACCACACCCCCACCCACCCCCCACCCACACCCCACCACCCCACCCACACCCCCCCCACACCCCACCCACACCACACCCCCCACCCACCCCACCCACCACACCCCCCACACCCCACCCCACCCCACCACCCACCCCACACACCCCCCACCCACCACCACCACCCACCACCCACCACCCACACACCACCCACCCCCACACCCCCACCCACCCACCACCCACACCCCCACACACCCACCCCCCACACCCCACCCACCCACCACACCCCACCCACCACCCCCACACCACACCCCCACCCACCACACACCCACCCCCACACCACCCCACACCCACACCCCCCCACACCACCAACCCCACCCCACCACACACCACCCACCCACCCCCACACCCACCACACACCCACCCCACCCCCACACCCCACCACCCCACCCCACCCCCCACCCACACCCACCACCACCCCACACCACCCACCCCACCACCCCCACCCCACACACCCCCCACACCACACCACCCACACCACCCACCACCCACCACACCCCACCCACACCCCCCCCCCACACCCACACCACCCACACACCCCACCCACCACACCACCCACCCCACCACCCACACCACCCCACACCACCCACCCACCACCCCCACCACCCCACCCACACCACCCCCACCACACCCACACCCCCACCCACCCACACCCCACCACCACCACACCCACCCCACCACCACACCCACCCCCCACACCACCCACACCCCCACCCACACCCCACCCCCACCACCCCACCCACCACCACCCCCCCACCCACCACACCCCCACACCCCACCCACCCCCCCCACCCACACCCACCCACCACCCACCCACCACACCCACCACCAACCCCACCCCCACCACCCACCACACCCCCCACCCCCACACCCACCCACCCACCCCACACCACCCCACCCACCCCCACACCCCACCACACCCCCCCCACACCCACACCACACCACCCACCCACCCCACCCACCCACACCCCACCACCCCACCACACCCACCCCACCCACCCCACCCACACCACCCCCCACCACCCACCCACACCCCCACCCACACCCACCCACACCCACCACCCCACCACACCACCCACCACCACCCCACACCCCCCCCCCACCCACACCCCCACCCCACACCACCACCCCACCACCCACCCCACACACCCCACACCCACCCCACCCACCCCCCACCACCCACACCACCCCACCCACCACCCCACCACACCCCCCCACCCACCACCCACCCCCACCACCACCCCACCACCACCCACACCACCCCACACCCCCCACACCCACCCCCACCCACCACCACCCCACCACCACCCACCACCCCCCACCCCACACCACCACCCCACACACCACACCCCCACCACCACCCCCACACCACCCCCCACCACACCCACCACCCCCACCACCACCCCCCCACCACACCCACCCCACCCCCACCCCCACCACACCCCACCACCCCCACACACCCACCACCACCCCACCCACCCCCCACACCACCCCCACACCACCACACCCCCCACCCACCCACACACCACCACACCCCACCACCCCACACCAACCCACCCCACACCCACCCCACCACCCACACCACCCACACCCACCACCCCCACCACCCACCCACCACACCCCCCACCCACCACCCCACACCCACCCACACCCCACCACCCACCCCCACCACCACCCCCACCACACCCACCCCACACCACCCACACCCACACCCCCCCCACACCCCCCACCACACCCCCACCCACCACCCCCACCACCCCCCACCCCCCACCACCCCACCCCACACCACCCACACCCCACCCCCCCACCCACACCCACCACCCACCCACCACCCCCCCACCACACCCCACCCCCCCACCACCCCACCCCCACCCACACACCCACCACCCACCCCCACACCCCCCACCACCCACACCCACCCACACCACCACCCACCACACCCCACCCCACACCCCACCACCACCCACCCACCACACACCCACCCACCCACCCCCCCACCACCCACACCACCCCCCACCACACCCACCACCCACACACCCACCACCACCACCACCCACACCCACACACCCACCCACCCACCACCACCCACCCCCACCCACCCCCACCACCACACCCACCCCACCACACCCACCACACACCCACCCCACCACACCCCACACCACACCCACCCCCCACACCCACCACCACCACACCACCCAACACCCCACCCACACCCACCCCCACACCACCACCCCACCACCCACACCCCACCACCACCCACACCCCACACCCCCACCACACCCCACCCCACACCACCCACACACCACCCCACACCCACCCACACCCCACCCCACCACCACACCCCCACACCCACCACCCCACCACACCACCCCACACCCCCACCACCCACCCACCACACCCCACCACCCACCACCACACCCCCACCCCACCACCCCCACCCCACCACACCCACCCCACCACCACCCCCACCACACCCCACCACCCCACCCACACCCACCCCCCACACCCACCACCACACCCCACACCCACCCCCCACCACCCCACCCACACCACACACCCCACCCACCACAACCCCCACCCCACCACCCACACCCACCCCCCCACCACACACCCCACCCCCACACCACCCCACCCCACCCCACCACCCCCACACCACACCCCACCCACCACCCCACACCCACCACCCACACCACCACCCCCACCACACCCCCCACCACCCACACCCCCACCCACCCACACCACACCCCACCACCCACACCACCCACACCCACCCACACCACCCCACCACACCCACCCCCACCACCACACCCCCCCCACACACCCCACCCACCACACCCCCCCACCACCCCACCACCACACCCACCACCCCACACCAACCCACCCCCCACCCCCCCACCCACCCACACCACCACACCCCCACCCACCACCCCCACCACACCCACAACACCCACCACCACCCCCACCCACCAACCCCACACCACACCCCACACCCCCACACCACACCCCCACACCACACCACCCACCACCCACCACACCCCCACCACACCCACCACCCACCCCCCACACCCACACCCCCACACCCCACACCACCACCCACCCACCACCCCCCACAACCCCACCCCCCACCCCCACCCCACCACCCACCACCCCCCACCCACCACACCCACCACCCCCCACCCACACCCCACCACACCACCCACCCACACCCCCACCACCACACCACAACACCCCACCCACCACCCCACACCCACCCCCACCACCCCACCACCACCCACCCACCACCACACCCCCCCCACCCCCCACCACCCACACCCACACCCCACACCACCACACCCCCCCCCCACCCACCCCACCACCACACACCCACCCCCACCACCCACCCCCACCCCACCCACACCACCACCCAACACCCACACCCCCACCACCCACCCCCCACCACCCCACCACACCCCCCACCCACACCCCCACCCCACCACACCCCCACCACCCACCCCACCCACCCACCCCACACCCCACCACACCCCACCCCACCACACCCCCACCACCCCCCACCCACCCACCACCCCACACCCACCCCACACCCCCACACCCCACCCCCACCCCCACCCACCCCCACCCACCCCACCCCCACCAACCCCACCCCCACCACACCCAACCCCCCACCACCCCCCACCCACACCACCACCCCCCACACACCCCCCACCACCCCCACCCCCACCCCACCCACCCCACCACACACCCCACCACACCACACCCCCACCCCCACACCCCCCCACCCACCCCACCACCCCCCCACCACCCCCCCACACCCCCCCCACCACACCACCACCCACCCCCACACACCCACCACACCCCACCCACCCCCACACCACCCCACACCCCCCACAACACCCACCCCACCCCCCACCCACACCCACCACCCCACCCCACCCACACCACCACACCACCCCCCACCCCACACCCACCACCCCACCACACCCCACCCCCACACCCCCACCACCCACCCCCACCACACCACACCCCACCCACCACACCCCCACCACCCCACACCCACCCCACACCACACCCACACCCCACACCCACCACACCACCCACACCCCCCCCCACCCACCCACCAACCCCCACCCCCCACACACCCCCACCCCACCACCCCACCACACCCACACCACCACAACCCCCCACCACCCCACCACCCCCCACCCACACACCACCCCACACCCCACCCACCACCCACCACCCCACCACACACACCCCACCCCACCACCCCCCCACCCCCACCCACCCCCCACAACACCCCCACCACCCCCCCACCACCCACCACCCACCCACACACCCCCCCACCCACACCCACCCCACAACCCACCACCCACCACCCACCCCCCCCACCCCCACACCACCCACCACCCCCACCCACCACC